>PVKM010008232.1:0-39414 GCA_004027735.1 Carollia perspicillata
TCAGTTGTTAATCTAGTCACTATGCACTCAGCAGTCAGGCTTAAGCCCTGTAGGGCATGGCAGAATTCCTCCTGGGGTTGCGGCTGATTGCAGGGGAGAGGTCTGCCTGAGCAGGGTGGCTCTTGAAGTATGGATGAGGACTCAGCACTGGGATCCCAGCACCCGCTCTCTCAGTTCATTCCCCCAGGCCTCCATCCCCAGTCTCTCCTCAAGTGTCTCTAGTCCACTCTGGCACCCTTTTGCCAGGGATTTACATCTGTGGCTATCTTGTTGGTTGTTAATCTGGTCTCTCTGTACTCAGCAGTCAAGCTTGAGCCCCATAGAGCCAGGGCAGTATCCCTTGGGGGTGGAGCTGTTGTTTCCCCTCAGGCTCCTGCTGCTCCGAGGAGTGTGGTCTGCCTGAGCAGGGTGACTGCTGCCATTTGGGGTATGACTTAGTACTGGGATCCCTGAAGCTACTCTCTCTGCATTCTCCTGAAAGGTTCCATCCACTGTCTCTTCTCAGGCATCTCCAGCCCACCCTCCCCTGCCTTTGCTGGAACCCTGGGTAAGTGACAGCAAATGAAAATTTGTGCATTAGCCCTTTAAAGGCTCTTTGCATCTCCATCCATCTGTCTCTGGCAGAGAGCAGCAATCCTGCCACTTTTCACCACTGGTTGTTGTCTGTGTACTTTTTGGGCTCTGGTGTTCTAGGCTGGGGATCTCAGCTTAGGATTTAGACCCCATTCTTCTCAAGAGGATCCAATTGGTTGCTTAATTATCCCTCTGGTGCTCCCACCTGTGGGCACCCAGCCATCCCTCTTGAGTCTCCACAGCACTCTCTACCAGTTAGGTTTGCTGAAGGCGATTCTTCTGTGTGTCCGAGGTTATAAGGCTTTTCTCTCATTGCTATTCAGTTGTTTGTTCTGGGTAATTTCCCACAATTTAGTTGTAATTCCAAATTGGTCCTGGGAGGAGGTTAGTGTGGTTTCCACTCATTCCTCCGCTGTCTTGCCAACATTGTCCTGGTTATTATTCTTAAGTAACCTCTGAATGATGATATTGACATCTAAGTCCATGTTGTAATAGTGTTTCTGATTTTTGTGTTTTCATTGTTGTCAGTTTTAGTCAATTCAACAAGAAATTTAAACACTTTCCCCATATCTTCATAAAATTCACTGTCAGTATTGTCAATATTTACTAATCATGTTATAGACTAGACCTGTGCAAGACCTTGGGGACATAGTTAAGAAACAAACTGGGGAGATTTTTACATTCATGGCTATCATCCTGTGGGAAAGATAGTCATTCAAAGTACAAATAAATTATTGCTTAGGTTCCTGTTAAAGGTGAGATCATATGGTATGACAGTAATCAGAGGGGAGAGGGGAGAGAATTTCAGGGGAAAAGGGGAAGGGTTCACAGGAACAAGTATAAAGGACACATGGACAAAAACTAAGGGGGGTGGAAATGGGAGGGAGGTGGGGAGCACTGGTGGGGCGTGGACTGGGACGGGAGTAAAAGACAGAAAACTGTACTTGAATAACAATTAAAATTTAAAAAGTACAAATAAATTAAGAGCATAATTGCAGTAAGTGTTTTTCAGTCATCCGGTGTTTTCATAGGAGCAATGAGTCAGGGAACTCAAGATAGTCTGGAGGGCAAGCATTAGAGACCTGAAGGGTGGTTCGAGGTCAAAATGGGAACAAAAAGCTAGGGAAAGACACATGTGAGGAGGCCAAAGTGGGAAGGAGCTGGGTCTCTGAGGTACTGAAAGGAGTCTGTGGCTAGAACTAAAGTTGCAAAGGGACAACTGTCTAGAGTACCCTGCAGGGATGCAGGACCAGCTCTGCAGAGCCTGGATACACCTGGATTTATTTCCAAATGTATCAGAAAGATTTAAAATGCTATAAGTGAAGAAGTGAAATAATCTGATCTGTGTTTTAAAAATATACTAGTTAGTCCACAGGATAGATATGATGAGGACAAAAGTGTAAATGGGTTAAGGGGCCTTGGCAGTAACCCAGGCAGGAAGGTGCACTGGCCTGTGTAGATGGAGACAAGTAGCCAGAGCCAGGGCATCTTCTCAGGACCAGAAACAGGGGATGGTGTCATGGCGATATGGTGTTAGGGACTGAGCTAAAGAACACTGAAGGAGAAACAGACCTGGTAAAGAAGATGAGGTGATTACTGTGGGCCAGCCGAGTGAGATGTGACTGGGGGGCATCCAACTGGAGCTCCTCACACAGTCTGGGCCCATTCATACATCCAGCTATCATACATCATGGCTATGGTGGATAGATGGTAATTGGAATCATGAGGCAGATGAAATCATCTAAAGGGAATGTGTGGACTGAGAAGAGCAGGCAGCAGGGTTTGGATCACCACCCGATCTGTAGCCTTGGGAGACAGAGCCAAGATAATCCACTGGGATTATTAGCGATGATGTAATGAACAACAAAATCTAGAACACATGATTCGATCAAGCTCTTCAGGTGACAAAGGCCCCCACCAAATAATATCCCTTTGATTTTTCACAAACTGTGAGAGGGGAGTATGCTGATACCCACCTGGAGAAAGGAAGGTGTGACTGGGAACCAGAGTAGCAATTTCCACTCCCAATGGATCAAGTGACATGGTGCATTTACAGAACACCAGGCACATGGCCTGCCACATGGCTATGGAGGTTTTAAGGGACTCATAAATAACACCCTATTATCCCCCATCCTAACTCACATTTAACTGGGAGATGAGATGCAGAAGACAGATTACTGGAAGATGAGTGACAGCATTGCTGATAGACAGCAGGACCTGGCTTTGTGGTCCACATGGGTTGCTCACTGCCTGGCATCCTGCTGCCATCCTTCCTACCACACCTGGGGCAACCTACTTGAGATACCCTTTTGGCCAGCAGAGAAGTCGAGCTTAACCAGAACAGAGAGAAGACCAGGAGGGAATGAGCACTGGGACAGGGGTACTCCTTCTGATGGCTCCACTCTCCCCAAAACTAGAACTGGGACAAACCATCAGGGGTAGGGGAGGAAGGCAAGGAGCGTTGCTCTAGTGAGGTTTCCCCACATGGCATCATAAAGCCTGGGGAAAAGGGGTTTGCCCTCCACCATACCTCCAACAACAAGCAATTGTAAATCCTGAGACTCTTTCCCTCAATGGGTAAAAATATGGAAGTCTCGAGGAGGAGGGAGACAGCTAATAAATAATCAGTGGAGCAAGAATTTGCATGTGGTTGTCCTTGCTCAAGGCCAGCCAGTAGGCATATGTGATGTTCATAACTGAAGGCTGGGCTTGATGTCTCAGCTCCCCTGGCCTCCTGGAGTTCTGGGTGGGTCCTGGGTATATATATGCAGTGGGGGCTTGTGGAGGGTTTTATCCTCTTTACCCAGGAAACTATCTTTTCTCTGACCTTTGCTACAAGTCCACAGATGTGGCTTGTGGGAGCAGCCTTTGGCTGCCTCCCAACTCTCTATTTCAGGTATTGTTTTAAGAGCCATGAGGTGTGGCTTTTTCTACCCAGGAGATTATGTCTGCCACATCTCTACTCTGAATTCTGGGTCATAGCCATCAGAACCTGGGGACCACCTCCCTTGCATGTGGTGTTTGGGCTCCATGGACATGGCCACAGTATGGGTGAGGTTGACCTGGCATCCTCAGCTGGCCTTGCCCATAGGTAAACCCTGGCCCCAGTGTGAAACTTTCCCATGTTGGTCTGTTTATGGCTCAGCTTTCCAAGCATCAGAGCCCCTGACACATTCACCATATCTGTCCCCAAAACCTCCTCTCTCCTCAGTTCTCCTCTGTGTCCAAGAAACTCTTGCCTTTGCCAATCCTCCCCAGAGCCACACATCTACACTGTAAGTGCCATTTATGACAGCTGGCTCTGGAATCTGATACTGGAACAGAGAGGTGACACTCCAAAAGCAACTGTGTCTTTGTCAGGATGGGGAATGAAGAGTGGGGCTCCACTTGAAATTCCCTGTCCCAGTCTAAACACGGATGAGGCATTCTTATATGCCTTTGATGCCAGGTCTGTCAGCAGTATTCACAGCAACAATGAGAATAACTTGTATGACCTTATTTTATTAATTTGGGTACTTCTGCTAGCCTGGAAGAAGTTCAGTCCTAGTAATGTTGGAAACTCCTTCTGCATTCTGAGTTTATGAAGGTCTCAGAGGTCCTCTAGAGAGAAGGACACCTGGACCAGCACACCTGTTATGGGGGGCTTGCTGAGGTGCTAGCCTGCACAGTCTCCTTAAGCCCAGTGGCCTGCATGCTCTGCACTACAGGGTCACAGAAGCCTGCACCTGAGCAAAAAACCCTTGCCTGAGAGGGCCCTCCTCACATAGCCACTGCCCTCAGTGTTCCACTTCCTTCTGGTGTTGATATCAAGCTAGGTAGGACCTTCTCTCCTCTAGAGGTCATGACTTTTGGCTCCACCTAGTCAGGCAATCTCTCCTCTTTCCCTCTCGGCTCTGGCAGATAATTCCTTTCCTCCTACTATTACACCTTTAGGCTTTTGAAGAACACAGGCCAGAAATGGGGATCCTTTCTAGATCTGCTTCTTATCCTGTTGCAACCCTCCCAGGAAGGAGGGAGCACAAAGGTCAACTTCAAGTCTAGAAGAGGAGAGGGAACATAGAGCCACCACAAGTCACATCTCAATTATCCTGCTAACCCAGCTTTTATGTCCCTCCTTGATTTCATTGCTCTCCTATTTGTGATCTCCATGCTGCTCTGTCTGACAAAACTGGTGTGCTGGGTCTTTGAGAGAACTTAGGGGGCGCTGAGCCTCAGGATAAACTTTGCACATCAACTAACAGCAAAGGTAACTAATTGAAAACATGGATGGCTCCCCCCTTATTTTTCAAAATCACTATTGTGTACAGAGGAACCTGGAATGAGCTTTCTGCTATGAGTTGTTATAGTACACTGATTGCAGAATTCACAAGGGGATATGGGAATGGGATGGGCTTCTCCACTCTGTTCTGCAAAGTTTGCCTTCCCAGTTTCTGTCACTGCTATGGAGTTTGAGTTTTAGACCTGTTGGGTACCCTGGTCTCCCCAGTGTTAAGACCCAGATGTCTTCTTCTCCCCTGCTCTCTTCCCTGCCCCCACCCGCTTTATTTCCTATCTCCCTCTGCTCTTTACATGGATGGCACCACCCCAGCCTCCTGCTGGCGGTCAGTCTTAGGTTTCAGTAGCTCCCTACTGAGAGGTACCAGTCCTGGGCCTTAGGGTGGAGCAAACAGGACAGGGTGTCTTGGCAACATTTGCCCTGAGCACAAAATGATGATCAGACATCTGACCCCCCTCAATCAACTATTCTGCAGACACCTAGTAGACCTTGTTATACTAAAAGAAAGTCCTTCTCGATCATCTTACCCTGGTGTGTGTCTGACCCAGGAGGCAGAAGGAAAAAAAAAGAAAGTAAAACCCTGCCACATGCTATAAAAACAAACAGCAATGTGTTATGAGGGAAAATAAAAACTTGTGGGTGAATTTTAAAGATAATAAGCAAAACTTCAAAGAATTTTCTGGACACAGCCCCTTTTGGTCTGTATGTGCCCCAAATATCCAAAGTTACTTATTCACACACTGGAGATATGTTAGTTAAAAAGTTTGAAATGTGCTGAATTCACCCATTGAATCATTTCCTTGTTTCTTTGGTAGTTTTTTTTTCCTTTTAAACTTATGTTTATCAAAGTCATACATGTACGTAGTTTTAGAAGTTAAATGGCTCTGCAAACCTTATAATGAAAAACAGCACTTCCTTCCCCTATCCTGATTCTCACTCCCCAGAGGCCATCACGTTGAATTCTTCTTGCTGATTCCCCTGGTGCTTTCCTCCTTGCTTTAAAACAACAAGTTTAGGCTAACAATTCTTGATTTTCCAGTTTAAATGTTTAGTGAATTCTTACTATGGAAGAAGAGGACCTAACTCTCTAAGCCACCCTTCCCCTCTGCACACATGTATGCTTTTCTCCTCACCCATTCACGGTAGTTAGACTATAACTTTGGCCGAATCAATATTCGGTATTTACAGAGTTATGACCACATCCCTATCATTCACAGCAAACAGTGTAGTGTACATTTCCTATTTTGTACAACTTTTTATTCTACTTGGAATAAAGGGTTGCCAAGTCTTTCCTTTCTTCGGTATTTGCTCACTATTCATCCCTAGACTTGGGTACATCCACTGAGGGATCACCTCCCTTCCCTGTTGACACCCTGCCCAGGGCACCTGCTCTGATGGGGCCTGGCTGTTCTCTGCACTCTGCCTGCTGTGATCTTGGGGTCCTGGGGATCCTTTTGACTTCCCTGTGTTGGGTCTCTGTTTGCTGACTCCAATGTCTTGTGTTGTTTTTCTCTCTAGTTTGTTAAAACACCCCCTCCAATGGTGTCCTGAGAAATGTTCAGTGTTAGAAAATCAGAAAAGTGTTTTGAAAGCCTGTACATGGAACAATTCCACCTCCTTCACCACCTACTCCACCTTCACATTTGATTGGCAGCTTGGTTAGAGATTCCTGGTCATCAGACTTTGTAGCCCAGGCCCACTACTCTCTGGGTCACAGAGTTGTTGTTGAGAAGTCAGGTGCCAGTCTCTTTTCTTTTTCTTCATATGAGACCATTTTCTTCTCTGAAATCTTCCAGAAATCCCTTTTGGTCTTTGGTATGCTCTGGTGTGGGTTTCATTTTACATGGATACTCAGAGGGTCCTTTCTAATTGGAGGCTCAAGATTGTTGCATGGACAAAAACTAAGGGGGGGTGGAAATGGGAGGGAGGAAGGGAGCACTGGGGAGGGGGTGGACTGGGATGGGAGTAAAAGACAGAAAACTGTACTTGAACAACAACTGAAATAAAAAATAAATAAACAAATAAAATAAAATGTGGCAAATCTATACAATAGAATATTTTAAAAAAAGATTGTTACTCTCAACCTGGTAACTTTTCTATTATTTTCTACCTACCCCCACCAATGTATTTATTTCCTCTGCTCTCTATTTTAAACATTTCTCTTTTTTCAATTATGAACCTCTTGGACTGTTTCTCTAATTTGTATAGTTTTTTTCTGTTTTATCTTCTATTTCTTTGTTTGTGTTCTATCTTTTGGAAGATGTCTCGACCTTTTAATAAAAAGTTTCTTTTATGCTACTGTTTTGAATGTCTACCATTTTAATATTCAAGAATACTTTTAAAATTATGAATGATATTTAAAATTTACTTTGTTATTGTTTTTTAAGTAACCAGTTCTCATTTCATGGTTGCAATATCTTAATTTCTGCAGATAACACTTGTATTAAATATATATACATTTCCCTCTGTTCCTTGAATTGTCTGTTTCCTGTAAGTTCTTCTAAGTTCTTTTTTCACTCTTTGATAGTTCCTGCCTCTGACTTTATGTAAAGAGTGAGGCTCTAAAACACACATGGAAGCTCTGTGTGTCTGGGTTGAGCTTTGCTGGGATGTTTTATTGGGGGGCTCTGAACTGCCAGTGTCTATATAAATTCTATTGGGCTGATGAATAGCACCAGAAAAAAATCATGCAAAATCTTGTTTAAGGGTTATAAGCCTGGCTTCTGGTTCTCAGGGTGAGGGAGGGTTATATGTGGGTTTCCAGCATTCAGTATATTGACTTTCACTTTGTCCCTGTTGTCAGCCTCCTGCCCTTACCTCCATCTGGGCCCTGTGTCCAGAGACCCCTATTGTAGAGCTCTGTCTTCACCTGTACAGACCTGGGTAAGGAACCTGGGTCCAAATATTCTCACAGTAATATTTATCTAATCCTTTGCTTTCAGCTTCATCCACACTGTTACTCGCAGAAATACTTGTTGTTTCCAATCCCAGTCCCTCTCTGTGGCCCTTCCAGGCTTCCAGGCTTACTCCACCACCTGCTTAGACTTTACCTTCTCAAATCTCCTACATCATGACCACACATACTGCTGCTTCCCTGCTTCGAAGATGTTGTTACTGTTGTTTCCTCTCTATTTCCTTTGTCTATCAAAGGTTTTGCTTCATTTTCCCCCTATTTAATGTCATTTTAGTAGGCTTTGAGGAAAGAGTAGAGATAAAGAGTGCTGGGAGCCCACTGGCCTTTCTTTATTTGTACCCCTGCCACTGTCCAACCTGGGACCAGCCTCTTTGTCTCCTGCCTCACACACCACACAGCAGGGAGGTGAATGATTAGATATTCTTTCAGCAGGTGCCGAACCAGGGGTCTAGCATTTAGACTCTTGGGACTAGTTGGCATCTTCTGTATTGTCCTTGACCTTTGGGATTTCAGCCCGAACTAACACTAGAAAAGTCCAACATTAGTCCAACATTAGCCTTGACATTTATTGTCCTTCTCTTAGTGGTCTGTTCAAATTCTTTACCCACTTTTCTATTGGATGGTTTGTGTGTGTGTGCATGTGCGACTTTTTGAAAGATTTTTAAAATTTATTTATTTTTGGAGGGGAAGGGAAGGAGAGAGAGAGAGAAATATCAATGTATGGTTGCCTTTTGTGCATCCCCCACTGGGAACTGGCCTGCAACCCAAGCATGTGCCCTGACTGGGAATTGAACTGCAATTCTTTGGTTCGCAGGCCTGTGCTCAATCCACTGAGCTACACCAGCTAGGGCTGCATGTATGATTTTTAAAAGCTATTGATTACTAGTCCTTTGTTTGTTAAAAAATTCCTCATGCTATTTATGTTTTAACTTTATTATGTGTTTTGATCTACTGAAGTTTTAAATTTTTTGAGATTAATATGTCAGTTGCTTCCTTAATTGCTTCTGGGTGTTGAATCTTCCTTCCTGGGGAAGGGAACCCACACCCTAAGGTCATAAAAATAATCTTTCTCCCCCCAAATTTTATTATTTTGTTTTTTCATTTAGCTCCTTTCTTCTTACCCAGTTTTATTGAGATATAATTGACATACATTGGGAGCTATGGCTCAGGGGTAGAGCATTTGACTGCACTTAGTCTTTTAAACATTTTTTTTAATTACAAAAACACACCTTAATATAGCAATACAGAGATATATAAGAGGACAGGTTGACTATCTTTCTTTCACTTCCAGGTTGCATCCTTTAGTGACCAGCATTGGCACTTTGAGGTCTGTCATATTTGTCTGTATGCTTATCCAGATATGCATTCAAATATATGAAATTTGACTTTGTTTTGTTTTACCACAGTGGGAAGATGATATTTAAATATCACTGAAAGTATTTTTTTTTACTTTAATATAGATTTCATTCTAGTATTTTAGAATATTTTAAAATTATTTTATTGTTGGTCAGTTACAGTTGTCTGCATTTACTCCCTCTCACCCTGCACCCCAGGCATCCCCACCTCCCTCTCCTGATTCCACCCACCCTAGGTTTTGTCCATGTGTCCTTTATAGTTGTTCCTGAAAACCCTTCCCCACTTATCCCCATTATCCCCTCCCACCTTCCCTCCAGTTACTATCAGATTGTTCCTAATTTCAATGTTTCTGGTTATACTTTGCTTGCTTGTTTGTTTTGTTGATTAGGTTCCACTTAAAGGTGAGATCATATGGTATTTTTGTCCCTCAGCATCTGGCTTATTTCACTTAGCATAATGCTCTCCATTTCCATCCATGCTGTTGCCAAAGGTAGGAGCTCCTCCTTTCTTTCTGCTGCATAGTATTCCATCCTGTAAATGTAGCATAGATTTTTTATCCATTCATTTACTGTTGGGCACCTAGGTTGCTTCTAGCACTTGGCTATTGTAAATTGTGCTGCTATGAACATTGGGGTACATAGGTTCCTTTGCATTGGTGGTTCAGGGTTCTTAGGGTATAATCCCAGCAGTGGAATTGCTGGGTCACAAGGCAGTTCCATTTTTAGTTTTCTGAGGAAATTCCATACTGTTTTCCACAATGGCTGCACCGGTCTATATTCCCACCAAGAGTGCACTAGGGTTCTCTCTTCTCCACACCCTCTCCAACACTTATTGTTTGTCGATTGGTTTATGATGGCCATTCTGACCAGTGTGAAGTGGTATCTCATTGTGGTTTTAACTTGCATCTCTAGCATAGCTAGTGGTGCTGAGCATCTTTTCCTATGTCTCTGGGCCCTCTGTGTGTTGTCCTTGGAGAATTGTCTATTCGGGTATGTTTTGTCTTCCTAGAATAAAGTTATGTGAGTTCTTTATATATTTAGGAGATCAAACCCTTGTCTAAGGTGTCATTGGCAAATATGTTTTCCCATAGAGTTGGTTGTCTTTTTATTTTAACGCTGTTTTCTTTAGCCATGCAGAAGCTTTTTAATTTGATGAGGTCCCTTTTTTTTTTTTTATTTTAGAACATTTTCAGTTGAAATTTTTATTGGGATAACTACAGATGTATATGCAGTTGTAAACAATAATGCAGACATATCCTGTGTGCCTTTTACCTAGTTTTCTCCAATAGTAACATCTTGGGAAACTGCAGTCCAGTATCACAGCCAGTATAGTGACATTGAGGCAACCCAGGGATCTGATCCTTAGCTTTATTTCTACTTGAGTGTGTGCATACAATTTTACCACATGTATGCACCACCACAGTTAAGATATGGTACATTTTCATCTGTGTAAGGAGTCCTCCTGCAGCCTTTTTATAACCATGGCCACTCTCCTTTTACCACACCCATATACACCTTCATCCACCTTTCTCCTAATTTTATTCCCCTCATCTCAAGTTGTTTCAGTTAGCTATTACTGCATGACAAGATACCCCCTAAATTTAGTGGCCAAAACCAATAAGTTATCATTACATCTTGTGAGTGTAGGATTAGGAATGGAGGATGGCAACAATGACTTGTGTTTGGTCCATGATGTCTGGGAACTTGGCTAGGATGACTCAAACAGCTGGGGACAGAAAGTCAAGGGCTAGTCCAACATCTTCCTCCACCTCTCTCTTTCCCCACAACTTCTCTATATGGCAACCAAGGACTTCTTTACAGAATGGCAGCCTCAGAGTAGTCAAACTTCTCACATGGCAGCTCAGGAGAGGATGTAGAATCTGTTGTTCCCTTAAAGTCTAGGACTGGAGCTAGCATAGTGTCACTTCCCCTAAACTCTATTGGTCAGAGCAGTTAAAATCCAGCCATTCTTATCACCTCACATCAAAGGTCCATGCTATCAACATGACTGGTCACTGTTGATGTTGACCTTGATCATCTGGCTGGGGGGATGTTTGTCAGGTTTCTCTGCTGTGAAGTTCCTTTTTTCTTTTTTTCTCCCTTTCCATGCTGAACTCTTTGGAAGAAAGTCACTTTCCTGCCCCTGCCAGAGCCATGAGGGCATTTTTCTTGGGTTATTTGCATGGCAGCCTAGTGAGGTCTCTAGAAGTAAAGCTCATAAAGTATGGGTCCTCCTTGGACTGCACCCTCTGAGACTGAGGCCCCCAGGAGTTTCTCACTTTCATTATACTCCACACTCAGCCTCCAGTACTTTTTCCAAAAAACCCATTTAAGCATTCTTACCCTTTTAGGGCTCCAGTGGCTTCTGCTTCAGATAAGCAGAGCTCAGAATGGGAGTGATAAATTTCCAAGTCCTTTGCACATTAGACTTAAAACCAGAGATTTCTGTTTAAAATTTTCTTGCATGTCCTCTTTAATTTCCTTTTTTACTTATTAATTTGTACAAACAAATTTTTTTAGAAATGGAGAGGTAATTTTATCTTTTTTTAAATTAAAGTTTACATTCAGTATTATTTTTTATTAGTTTCAGGTGTGTAGAATAGTGGTTAGACAATAATATCCTTTACATAGTGCCCCCCCACACATACCAATAATACTGTAACAACTATGTATGGTGCCAGGGAAGAAACTATTTTAAAAGATAGCAATTCTCTGCGATATTTTCTGTGGAGTTGGTTTCTTTGTTTGTCTTTTTTGTTGAATTTATTGGGGCAACATTGCTTAATAAAATTATGTAGGTTTCAGGTGTACAATTCTGTAATACATCATCTGTATATTGTGTTGTGTATTAACCAAAACTTCAATATGAGATTGAAGGAGTCTACCACAAATAACTGCATGTGACAACTGGTCAATATTTTACATCCATCAAAGTGAGTCTTAAGAATTCCTTTAGTTCCATCACAAAGCTCACTGGGTTTCTATCTTTTGTCTCTTTATTGGTCTCCAGTCTCTGAAGAAGATACACCCCCTTCTCTTAGGTGTGTCTAGGACAAATAAAGTAGAATCCTATCTCATTGTTTTTCCTGTGCAGTTTCCATCTCCCCTTTTCTGGAATTTCCTCCAATGCTTAGATTATATTCCTCCATTTACATACTCCCTCAACCCTCAGCTTTCACTTTGGATGCTAATCCAATCTTGCTTCTCCCCTCTTCACATCCAAATTAATGGAAAAATTAGATTAAAAATAAACTAACAAGCAAGGAAACAACTCTTTCTGCTCTCATTTCTATACTACTGATTCCTTCTTCACCTGTCCCTATTGTGACACCTACCCCTGACACAGCCAAGACATGCTACCTTTCACACAACTGGCCAGTGTCCCCAAGTGTTACTCTAGTACATGTTTCCATCTGTGTATTGTTGAAGTCATAACCCCAGCACCTCAGAAAGTGGCTTTATTTGAAAATAGGGTCTTTATAGATGATCAGGGTAAGTTGAAGTCATTAGGATGAGCCCTAATCCAAGTGACTGGTGTCCTAATTGTAAAAAAAAAAAAAAAATGGACACAGTGACAGACATTCACATGGGGAAGAAAGAGGGAGAACATGAGTGTCTACATGCCACAGAATGCCTGAAGTAGGATAAAGAAAGGCAACAGATACTCCTCACACTCTTTAGAAGAAACCAAATCTGATGAGACCTCAATTATAGACTTTCAGTCTTCAGAACTATGAGGCAGTACATTCCTGTTGTGCAAGCCACCCACTTTGTGGTGCTTTATTATGGCAGCCCTAGTAAACCAATGCACCGTGTTCTGCAGACTTACCCTCTTTATCACTCCTTTGCATTTAAAACAACAACCTTAGCATCTAGAAGCTCAAGAGTGGGCCTCTAGATGTTTGACCTGTGCAGTCTTGATCTCTGTTCTTACAAGGGAGGGCTCCATATAGCCCAGTCTCTGGCCTCTGGGTCAGAGAACTGGGCCTGGGAAAGACACTGGGGCTTGAGATAACTCTTGAGAACTCTCCAAATCTGACTTGCTGCCATTACTGCAGTTTTCATCAATGTTGTTTTGTTTTGTGCATGGTGCTTGAGAGCACTTGAACCTTCTGTCCTCTGGATGTTCCCACTTGTGAGATTTGAGGATACCTATTTTGCCCTTAGAGGGATGGCTGGGGCTGTCCAGTCTGTGTGGGTTTGTCTGGGTTTGGGAGACTTCTGGACCCAGGTATTGGCTCTGGAAATCTCAGGGTCACTCTGAGATGTAAATCAGAGCCAGGGAAAAAGAGAAAGTTATTCTTCCCAGGAAAAAAGAGTTACAGGCCCTCCTGGCTCAGAAGCTTTAAACAAGTACCACCCACATCAACATAGTAAATGTTCTAAACTGGCCTCCTTTCGTTATGGCCTGTTTTCACATTGAAGGCCTTTTGGGGAAATGCTGGTATACAAGGGAAGGGTTCATTTGGAGCAAGTGATCCAGTCTTGCATGAAGACTCTGAGCCATACCATCTGTGTATGATAATCACTGCAAGAAACATGCCAGGCACAACCAGAACAACCTCCAGGAACAGTGAGGGGAGACACAGCCAACGTAATGTTCTGTGCCTCGGACGTGTGTTTAGTGAGTGTGAAATGAAGGGGAATGCAGGAGAAGAGGCTGTCACACATCTCCTTTGCGTGGAAAGTGGAAAGCTCAAATTGCGGACCATTGTTTCTTTTCTTCAGAGAGTAATTAATGTTGCTTTGGTTTTGATTTTCCATGTCAAGGAAAATGGCAAACTGTTTTCTCTGAGAGTTACTTTTGATAGCCTAGAAGCCTGGGGGAGACTTGTGAGAAAGACTGACATGTGACATTATTTATACATGGGATCAGGGAAGATGTAACTTTAATGAATTCATATCTGTGGCCCATGGTCTCGATAAATATGTACTGGTCACTGTTGATAGTTCAGACATAAAATAATCTCAAAGTTTTTATCTGCCACAAATGAGGAGTCTCTCAGAGGACACAGTGAAGTTTGCATGTATAAGTTTCCTGAAGGCAGAGAGGTGATGAGCCAACTAACTTCACCCAGTTTCGGGACATGGGGGAGCCTGTTGTAAATGCTAAGATGGAAAGCAAGTTTCAGCAGCCTTCTGTCTGGATCTATAAAACCATTTCCCTATAGTCACAGCAGGCCTGTGCTAACTTCTGAGGGAACCAATAGAGTAGAATCTACTTAACTACTAAGAGACGGGAGGATGTGTCTACCATTTGTTAAAGCACGGTGTATCCCAGGGCACAGGATTGAGGGGACTTGTGCAGCTGCACATTCTGGGCACTGACAAAGAACAAACAAAAGTGTCTCTGCTCTTAGCTTTTGTGAATTGGAGAAAGTAATAGTTACCAAGTAATAGTAGAAAGGAGAGTTAGGTGAAAGGGGATGGCTCCATTGAATTCTTCAGACTTGATACAACATGTCAGAGCACTCACAAACTGCTGATGCAGTAGGGGACAAGGACCACGACCTTTATCCCTGGCGCTGTGTGCAGAGCTGAGAATCAAGGGTGGGAGCAGGGCTCATATGCGGCACGTACGCACATTTTCTGTGCTGACCTGTCAGTGCCTGGGCCAAGCCCATTACCATAGCAAAGGGAAATGGATGAGGGGGTCCTGTTCCATTAGATCTATTAGACCTTCTAACTACTTCTTCGGCTTCCACATTTGTCTCCTGTCTGCTGTCCACCTCTGACTAAACTCCTAAATTCTCAGTTCCTCCACTGTGCCCAGCTCCTTCTTGCTTTAGGACATTCACACACACAGGCACACACACACACACACACACACACATACTCACACACAATTCTCTCTGCCTACAGTGCTCTTCCCTGGTATTTAACCTGGCGAACTCTTCCTTCTGCTTTACTACATCTAACACATAGGCAAGGTTCAAACCCCAATATGACACAACCACCAAACATGCACTGTTCTGTTTCCCTCCACACCCCAGGCCTCAGCACAATAGCAATTCCTCCAGAAGCTTCCCACTTCCCATAGCCCAACTGTATTCTCCCGTGAGGTTAAGTGTAGTTCTTAGGAAACTTCTCAATTACCTGTTTATTTGTAGTTATTTATTTACTATCTGTCTTACCCACACAGTTGTGGGCATCAAGACAGAAATGCTGTGTACTTTGTTCATTGCTATTCTCAGTGTGCAGCCTAGAGCCTGATCGTCAGGTGTTCAATCAGCATTGGTTGCTCATCTTGCTGCATCAGAAATAAAGACTGATGCAAAAGTTTCCTAGGGTGCCACAACAAATCACCATAAACTGGGCAACCTAAAACAACAGAGATGTATTCTCTCTTAGTTCTGGAGGCCAGAAGTCTGAACTCAAGGTGTGAGTAGGGCCATGCTTCCTCTGAAAACTCTAGGGTATGATCCTTCCTTGCCTCTCTCTTAGTTTCTGATGGTGCTAGGTATCCTTGATATTCCTCTGTTGTCACCCGGAATTCTTCCCATGGCTCTACTGTCTCTGTCCCTCTTCTTATAAGGACACCAGTTATATCACATAAAGGATTCGTTCTACTTCAATATGACTGCACACTTACTTAACTACAACACCTGAAACAGTCATATTTCCAAATAAGGCCACATTCTGAAGTTCTAGGGAGGACATGAATTTGGAGTCACAATATCCAACTGTGTGTAACTGATAAATCTCCCTCTTTTTCTTCAGTTACTTGTTTGATGATGCCCTTGTGTGGATCTCTCTAGACACTCATGAGCTCCCTTAGAATAGCTGACTGATTGGTGCCTTTCAATCTATAGTTGAAAGTCACCCCGGGGGGTTGTGGGGTCAAGGAAAAGCTGAGGCTTCCTGCGAAAGGAAACCCAGCTCTGCATTAGCAATCTGAAAGGGAGGGTTCAGATCCAGGTTCCCTGGAGTCAGCAAATGCTATTTCTTCTATATTCTGCAAGCCTCTGTGACACCTGTAGGATGGGAGGGCGTAACTCCCGCGTGTTGGCCTTGACTCTGAGATCTTCCCTGGTAATAATAGAGCACCTTCATCATGGGACCCTGGCATTCTTCCTCTTGGGAAGCCCTGAATCACACGATTTGAACTGCAACTTGTCTGCAGAGCTAGATGCAGATCTGCCCATGCTTTGCTAGCACAAAGGGTGATGTGATCTTGGACATGGACATATTTGAAGTCCAGACCACATGGGCTGTAGCAGTGAAAAGTGGGCCTCAGAAAAGCTCTTCTCACACCTTGAGGTCAGACATACACTGGGGCAACTGGCAAGCCTCTAAATAGACCCACACCCCATCACACTCTGCCATTGCCAACCTGGGGTGGGGTTGGCTTGGTTTCCAGGAAGCAAAGATAATAAATACAAAAGCAATAATACTGTAAGAGATTGGAGAAGCTGGAGGTGTCAAGGCATAGGGAGGTCAGAATGTTTTATCCAGCTGGTTCACAGGGCATTAAATCTTTAACTGGGTTGCTGGAGGAATAAAAGTAATAACTTTGTAAAGTAAAACCAGAGATTTCTTTTTAGATTTTATTTATTTATTTTTAGAGAGAGGGGAAGGGAGGGAGAAAGAGAGGGAGAGAAACATCAGTGTGAGAGAGAAACATCAATCAGTTGCCCTTCACAAATAGCCCAGCCAGGGACTGGGCCTAGAACCCAGGTGTGTGCCCTGACCAGGAATCGAACTAGCAACCTTCCACTTTGTGGGATGATTCCCAACCAACTGACCCACACCAGCCGGGAAAACCACAGATACTTTTTTAAAACAACTTTATTGAGATATAATTCACTGCCATACAATCTACCCACTTAAATTGTACAATTCAATAGGTTTGATATACTTATATTTACAGAGTTATACAACCATCTATTTTAGAACATTTATATCACCTGAAAAAGAAACCGTGTACCCTTTAAGTTATAATTCTTCCATTCCATTAGTTGTAGGAAACCACTACTTTCTGTCTCTATTGATTTGTCTAATCTGGATATGTCATATAAATGAAACCTTACAACATGTGATCTTTTCAGACTAGCTTCTTTCACTTAGCATAGCATTTCAAGGTTCATCCATATTGTAACATGTATAGTACTGCCTTCCTTTTAATGGCTGAATAATATTCCATTGTGTGAATATACCAAATTTGGTTAATCTATTCATCTTTTGATGAACATTTGGGTTTTTATGCCTTCTGGCTATCCTTAATAATGATGTTATTAACATTTATACACAAGTTTTTGTGTGGACATAAGTTTTAATTTTTCTTGAGTGTATACCTAGGGGGGAAATTGTTGGATCATATGATAACTCCATGATTAAACTTTGGAGAAACTAACTGCCAGGCCATTTTCCATATCAGCTGAACCATTTGCTATTCCTGCCAGCAATGTATGAGGGTTCTAATTTTGTCAATATTTGTTATTATCTGCCTTTTTTATTATAGCCATCCTAGTGGATATGAAGTAGTATTTCACTATGGTTTTGATTTGCATTTCCCTCATGGCTAATGATGTTAAGTATCTTTTCACAGGCTTCTTAGCCATTTGTATATATTCTTTGCAGAAATGTCTATTCAGATCCTTTGCCCATTTTTTAAATTGGGTTATTTGCATTTTTACTATTAAGTTGTAATAGTTCTTCACATACTCTAGGTACAATTCCCTTTATACGGTAAATGACTTGCAAAAGTTTTTTTTCCTACTCTGTATATTGATTTTCACTTTATTGATGGTGTTTCACTTTATTTGAAGCACAAAGTTTTTTTATTTTAATGAATTTCAATGTATATATATTTTGTTTTGTTGCTCGTGCTTTTAGTATCATATCCAAGAATCTTTTGCCAAATCCAAGATCGCAAAGACTTATGTGTATGTTTTCTTCTAAGAGTCTCATAATTTTAACTGTTACATTTAGATCTTTGATGCTGTTGGATTTAAAAACTACAGGTATGCTTTTCAATAATGAGATATTTAGAAGGAATGTGTAAGAAAACTTACCCAATGACAAATTTGTGATTTTTAACAGATTTATCCAATTCAAAATTTCATTTCTGTGTATTCATTTATTTACTCACGTGCATAAAATAACAATAGTAATACAGAAATAATAGATATTGTTACCACATGTTAAATGGTATACTAATGAGGAGCAAAACAATAACTTGAAATATATAGTCACTTAACAATAGATTCTGTATTTTCTTGAGACTACCCTCCTTAAAAATCAAAGACAGCTAACAGATTTTTGACTGACAGCATAAAAAAATATGACAGAGAATACATGAACCAAGAAATACATATCTTTCTAACTTAGAGAAACCTAGCACAAAGGGGCCTGGGCCAGCTTCCATCAGCAGAATTTTGAGAAAGCCCCTCTTGAGGAAGCGGGCTTCATGACTAAATTGCAGAGGGCAAGTAGGTATGCGCATCCTCCCACGCCCCTGCCCCCACTCCAATTTCCCACAGTGCCTGGGAGAAAGTGGAGGGGATTCAAATGTTGACTACTGGGCCAGCTCTGCTATTTGGGACTCAGGGCAAAATGAAAATTTATAAGAAAACTCTTGTTAAAAAAGCATTATGCTAAGTGAAATAAGTTAGGCGGTGAGGCACAAATACCATATGACCTCACCTTTAACTGGAACATAATCAACAAAAGAAACAAGTGAACAAAATACAACCAGAGACATTGAAATTAAGAACAATCTAACAATAGTCAGGGGGTAGGGGAGAGGGGATAGTGGGGAGGAAGCTCTTCAGGAACTACTATAGAGGACACATGGACAAAACCAAGGGGGAGGGTGGAAGCAAGGGAGGGAGGTTTGTTTGGCTGGGGCTGGGAGGAGTGGTGGGGAGAAAATGCAGACAACTGTAATTAAACAACAATAAAGTGATTAAAAAGTATTCCTCTAAAAAAAGCAGAAGAAAGGCTGTTAAAGGTATAAAAATAAAGATTTTCTTTCTTCTGTGGACTCTCTTGACCTGTCAGGTGGTTTCAATTTATATTAATGTCCTGCTTCTTCAGACTCCAGAATACTCAAGGCCTGAGGGCAGACCTCCCAGGTTGTGCTCCTCCTCCTGCTAGCAGCTGGCCTGATACACTATGACTCAAATGGGGGGAGGGGGGAGGGATATTCCTGACATGTTTCCTCCCTGTGGCCTGCCACCTCAACCCACAGTGCACGGGAGACTCCAGGGCATTAGGACACACTAGTACCTGGGATGGGGCAAGAGAGAAGCTTGCCCCACTCAGTCACCCACTGAACATGCTGTGGTGCTACCACCCTGGGGTATGGATGGCCACTGCCATACGCTACCCCAAGATGCTGTGGGGCATATACATATGACCCTGACCCTCCCCATGCCCATTGCTAGGCCTCACCAGGGTCAGAGGGTGGCAGTTGTTGCTGGGTGGAAGTAAAAGGGGGAAGCTGGTGGAGGTTCCATGATGCTGGGAGCAGGGGACTAGACAGCCTTCAGGGATGTCCAACCTACAGCCCATGGGACATACCCAGCCCAGGATAGCTATGAATGAGGACTATCACAAAATCATAAATTTACTTAAAACATTATGAGGTTTTTGTGTGATCATGTGTTGCAATGTGTGGCCTAAGACAACTCTTCTTCCAGTGTGGCCCACAGACGACAAAAGATTAGACACCCCTGGATCCATTCCAAGAGCTGGCTCATATCCTCACATGGCTCACATGAGGATGTGAGCCAAGACACCAGGCCCCAATGTGTGCTCCATTGTCCATAAGACTTCAGTTGTAAAACATAAATTAAAAGATAGGATTAGGAAGAATTTCTCAAGGGCAATCAGATTACACAACAGAGCATTGAATGTAAATGCAGGGTTGTCTGACCATGGGGTCTTGAGGGACTTCAGTTGTCACTCACCCATAAGGCCAGTCCTGTGTCCCCATCAGATTCGCTGGCAGACAGGGCTGAGGTGCCAGTCCAGAGGCTACCTGATGAGGTGAGGGGATATACTGCAATCCTCACTGTAGTGAGGATGGTTACCACTAGATGCTCTTGAGATTGCTCATTTCAGAAAGCTGCATGGACAATGGGCAGCTCCACAGGCCACTATGTCAAAGAGTCATCCTAGGACCCAGGACAAGACAGGATCAAGGAGTAACTCACCTCACTGGGGATGGGCAGTGGGATGAGCGGGTGATACTTCAGCACTCCTGCTCTCTACTGGGAGTCGGAGAGGAAAGGGGAAGGGACCGGGAGAAAAAGAAAGGAACCTCAAATTTCCATCAAACAACTATTTATCAAAAAAGTGGAGCTTTATAATAGAAGTGACTAAGTTACTTGGGCTTGATACCATTACATTTATTAATCTCAAATCAGTTGAAGATATTTGCTCTAAGCAAAGTTTATCACGGAGAGTCAAATAGCCCATTTGCTCTACAACTAAGATCTGTGGACTGCTACAACTCTGGGCCAGACAAGGGGCTCAGCCTCTTACACGGTCACACGTAACTGTTGTAGCAACCTCACTTGGCAAGTACAGCTTCATTGACACTTTCAGAAGAGGAAACCAAGACTCAAGGAGTTGAAATGCCTTAGCTGAGGTCATGAGGTCTGCAATTAAAATGTGGCCAAGCTAGAATCAAACTCTGATTGCTCTGACTCCACCCTTGTCCCCAAGTCTCCAATTTTGATCTTAATTCTTGTTTTAGTCCTAACACTTTTTTTTGTGTTGCATGTACTTCCTTAAGTAAACACTTTGAGAATATAGCATAAGAAGAAGGAGTTGTTAGGGAGAAAGCTCAGAGTGCGCAGCGAGTGCCAGTGGGGAAAAGGGACCCTGACCAAGGTTGCCCCTGACTCTGGCCAGATGAACAAAGGATAGAGACAAGGAAGGCTGTTACGTCCAAGAAAGGATTCTGTTCCTCTTGACTAAAGGAAGTATCTCACAACATGGGTCCAAGGATTTGTACAGACCTGGGGTAAACTTTCAGTGATGCAGCCATCACCCCAGCAGCTGGCATAGTGCTTTCCTTGAGGCACTTATGGGTCTTCATTGTTTTCAGGTCATACATCTTTGAAAATCTGATAGAAGCAATTAAAAGCATCTCTCTAAAAAAGAGGATCATAATTTTGCACATAATTTCAAGGGGTTCACACATACCCTGTCTCAGAGATTTTCAACATTTTTTATCTCATGGCACACATAAACTAACTATTAAAATTACGCAGCAAACCAAAAAGTATAATAGGTATAATTTTGATTCATTCACACTGGACAGCTATTGTCATTTTTTAAAATTTAACAACCTAAGGGAAAAAGGGTCAGTGCCCCTGACTAAACAGTCAGGTATTGCATGATTTAAAAATTCTTGTGGCACACC
This sequence comes from Carollia perspicillata, assembly GCA_004027735.1. Lineage (NCBI taxonomy): Eukaryota > Metazoa > Chordata > Mammalia > Chiroptera > Phyllostomidae > Carollia > Carollia perspicillata. Next base: position 21,495 of record PVKM010008232.1, read on the forward strand.
AGTTGGAAATCACTGCTCTGTCTAAATCAATATCAAATTTTTGCACATCTAGAGAAACAGGGAACACAGATACATCTGTACCTACTAACATGAGAGCAAAGACATCCACAAGCAAGAAATCTTTCACCTGGGACAGCAACAATTTGAGAGCTGTGTTTTTTGCCAGGTGACAAAAGGGTGGAGGAAGAACATTTCAGGGGGATGTTGTAGGGCCAAGAACCTTCACAAGGGACCTCGGGCTTATGACTTCTCTACAGTACTGGGAAGGGTCTTCTCTGGAGGTCCCAGACAATGAACTTTCCCAAGACATCAGCACCTACAGGGAAAGAATTGTGTTAGTGGTCAGAGTAACACTAAGAATTTTTCTCTTTTTATTTACATATGTTTGCTCTTAAGGACAAGAGGCATTGTGTACCACTTTGATTGAGGTCCTTCTCATGTGTGTTTGAAGCAACCCTGTCAGGGGTAGAATTTTCTGGAGAGCAGACTCTGAGTGTGAGGTTTGCATGCAGGAAATTCATTGGAAGTGCTGTCCAGAACAACATACGTGAAGAGTTATGGATGCAGGATTGAGCAGAGAGAGAAGTTAGACCATGAGTTAGCTCCAACAAATGCCTTAGCCACTCACATGGAGAGAGCAAGTAATACCATGGCACTGTGAAATAATCCTCAGGTAAGTGAGGGGTCAGACCTTTGTTTCCAAGCACAGACCAGTCATTGAATAGAGGCTCACCCAAGCAGTGGATGAGGTAGCCAATACTGCTGGGTGCAACACAGCCTCCACTACAACACCCCTCAAATGTGGACTTTTACCTAGATAAGTATCCATTTAATTCAGCTTGTGAGGACAAATTTGCGAAGGCTCTGCTTATCTCCCAACTCCTACTGACCAAGCCACTGCAACTATGGAGTGATGCTGTTGTCAAACTTACTAGAACTTCTGTCACACAGATGCAATTCAGGAAAAAGGGAAGACAGTGACAGAGTCATGCCAGCCAAGATCACTCTCTCACTCTGGATCACTGTGGAAGTGAGTCTCTGATTCTGGTCTGCTCAGGCCATCTGGAGCTGGGAGAAGCAGAGAGAGGCCATTTCAAACTTAGCCAGGAATTGGGAGACAGGCAAGGGTTGGTTGGTGTCTGTCTGGACAAATGGCCAGGTGACAGCCAGGCCAAAACAAGGCAGCAATGCAGGAATAGAAGTTTTACTTCTCAGAATACCTGGAACTGACTGAGCATAAGGGATTGACTCAAAACAAACAATTCTTAATATACTGATAATAATAATAATGGTATTGGTCATGATGATTATGATAATACCTAACATTTATTTTGGAGCAGAAACTGGTCTAGGCTAAAGAGTTTGCATAAATTATCTCTACTAACCCTCTTGACAAATCTATAAAGTAGGTGCTATTTTTATCCACATTGTACAGTTGAGGAAACTTACCGTGAGAAGGCTAGTTTAGTTGCCCAGGTTAGTAGCTAGTAAGTAGTGAAGCATTATTTAAACCTGGACATTTTACACTGGACCCTGCATTCCTCTTTAAGCCTTCTATTTCTTGTGCAGTGATGCCATTATTTACCCAGATGCTCAGGCCAAATTCTCTAGGGGTTCAGCTTTTAGTTTTCTTATTTTCAAACATTTTATAACTCATGTATCAGCAAGTCATGTAAGTCTTACCTTAAAGAGTTCTCAACATAGCCTCTTAGCATTATCTGCCAACCTACCACTATATCAGTTTAGAATGAGCTAGGTTATGCCTTAGTCACAAACTCCCAACTCACAGTAGTTTAAAATAACAAAATGCATCCCTTTCTCTTTCTACACATGCATTGCAAGTCAATGGAGGTGGGGGTAGGTTCTGTCGGTTATTCTCACTTTTTGACCCCCAGAAGAATATACCTGCCAAAAAGGGCTTCTTGTGGTTACTTGTACTCAAATTCATAACCAGAGTCTAGCAGCTATTGTCTGCAGAGGTCCTTCATGCAAGCTGGATTTCAGGGAAAAGCCACAGACTAGGCTGCCAGACCTCCTGTACTGTGCTCTTGCCACCTGAATGGACCCTGATAAGACAGATTCTCAGATTGAAATTCAATCAATAGAACCAAAACTTTCACTGTTCAATTGGAGCTGTGCAGCTATATCTTCATTTGCGTCTTTACCAACCAATTAGAGCAGCTCCATTCCAACAAATCAGAACAGTGCTTTGGAACCAGATTCTGAGGATGTGGAGTTCTCATTTACATGAGAACAGACCAATCAGGGATGAGCGTGGAAACTGTTCCCTATATAAACCAGCTTCACCTCTATCTTTGTTTCTATTGAAGATTGAATTTCTCTGACTAAAGCTGTAGCATCAAGGTTGCTTCAGAGCCATGCCATTCCACAGATGAGCTGTTTCATAATTGACCTGTTTTCACTGAATAAAGTCTCTTGCTCACTCACTATACCCCAAATTGGGGAATTCCTTTTAGCACTGAATTGGCAATGACAACCTTCCAGTTGACACACTCAAGAACCCAGATTGACTGAGTTTCTAGAATTTGTTATGTATGAAAAATAACAGGTAAATTGTGTTCAAGCTCTAGAGGTTTCCACTTTTCATATTATATTGGTTGAAACAACCCACATGTTTATGCCTAATCTCACAGGATTAGAAAGTGAAATCCTACCATAGACCCAAGAGGAGACCTAGAGACACAGGTGGGAAGCAAGTGTTACTTCCACAGTCACTGTAGATCCAGTCTCTATTCTCTGTTGCACAAAGAATTTTAAAAGCCTCAGACTGGCCCTGGCCAAGGGGCTCAGATGGCTGGAGCTTGTCCCATACACAAAAAGGTTACAGGTTTGATCCCCAATCAGGTCACTTATCGGAAGCAATCAATGATGTTTATCACATCTATGTTTCTCTCTTTTTCAAAAAATCAATAAACATATCCTCAGGTGAAAAAAATTTTAAAAGCCTCAAACTGGTTTCCTGCCTCTGTTCTTGTCCTATAATTTCTTATCCATGTAATAGCCAAAAGGATCTAAAATGTAAATCAGATCACTTTACTCTTGGGCTTAAAGTCCTAAGCAGTTTCCATCATGTTAACAACCATGGTCTATAGGCTCCAAAACAAGGGTCAGTAAATGGCAGTTCTCTGGCCAAATCTGGTCCAACATCTGTCTTTATTAATAAAGTTTTATTGGAACACAGCCACACCCATTTATTTACATATTGCTTGTGGCTTCTTTCATGACACAGCAGCAGTGATGCATAGATAGGACAGAGACTGTACGACCACAAAGCTTCATATCTACAAGCTAGCCCTTTACAAAGACAGGTTGCTGACTCCTGCCCTAAATGACCTGGACTCTGCCTTCGCCCCAGAGCTCATCTCCTCTTACTCCCACTTACTCTGTTGCTCCAGCCACACTGGGCTGACACTGCCCCTCAGACTGCCCAGCTCACTCCCACCTCAGCTCTATTGCACATTCCATCCTCCTGCCTGGAAGCCTCTTCTTAACACTGCTCACTCATTCCTATCTGTCTGATTTCTTCTGACAGGAGGTACTGCCTGATCCCTTTATGATAGCACACCCTCAATCTTGTCACTTTTTAATCCATTCTCCATAGCACTTTTCTTCACTTGAAATCATATTACAGATTTTATTCATTTATGTGTTTCACTCTTCTCCCATATTAATGTCTGTTCGGTCTTGAGCTTTGGGTTGAGAGACTTGGAGTAGTCTCAGTACCTTGAAAATCTTCTTTTATAATCTGTCCCTTCTCTGTCCCTCATTCCAAGCTGAGCAGTACCCGATTGGAGAGGAAATTTTTAATTTTTGGCTTTAGCTCTAAAGAGAATATATTTCCATAAGATTTTTAAGATGGCTTATGTCTCAGGATTTTATTTTTTGCATTTGAAGGTCAAGAACAATAAGTGTTATTATGCCTCTTTAAAAAACACTTCAAGCAAATTCCGGTCATCTCTAGGAGGCAAACTTTGAACATTATCTGTAGTCCCCAGGGAGAACAATCTTCTGTAACTTTGAAGCCAAATGGGATTTCTGAAAAGGAAGTTACAGTCAATTGAAAACCTGCAGTGGAGCGTGAAGAGCAGAGGGTTCCCTGTGGTGGGACTGTGGCTGGGCCTGCTCAGCCAGACGTACTGTCCCGGCTAGAAAGAGACCGCACAGACAGCAGCACGGTAGGCATGCCGGAGGTTGGATGGGCCTCGGACCCCACCATGTGTGTGGATACCAGCTTGGAAGACACAAGAATTTCTTCCTCGTCCTTACTCTAGGCTTGGCCATTTTTCAATGAATTTAGTTGATTAAGACAAAAAAGACAGGCCAAATAAAAACTGAGACCTGCTCACCTTTTTCCTAAGAGAGATGTCCTGAAATACATTGGAAGCAAAGAGTTGACGCTACTGATGGTTGGGGTATGTGTCTGTGAAGGGAGAGTGGTCTTCAGAGCCCTTGGCCCAGTCTTCATGCTAGGTGCTCCCTGACTTCACCCTTCTCTATTTGGCTTTCAGGGATACTGAGGTGCTAAGATGCAGGGGTACCAAGTGGTCCCACTATCTGTTTTCTAGTCTGCCTCCCTGGACTTCCCCCCCACACTGGTGTGACCTCCTGCCACCCAAACCCTTAGCAGCTTGCTCTGGTGCTGGTGCTCTGGGGATTTCCCAGGAGTCCACTCTGCTCTGCCCTGCCTCACCCAAATTGACCCCCCCTTTCCCTTTATTGATTAATAAAGTTCAAGCTTAACTTACACACCAGGACATCTGCAGTTGGTGTTCAAGATCACCTTCTCTTTCTCTCTATATGGACCTACCCTGTGTTTAACCAACTGGACATCTAGCTACTTCTTTAAGTCTGGCACTGTCCTACTTCCAACTTGCCTCACACTCTTCCCAATTTCCTGGTATCTCCCACTGCTACCCACAGGAGTGTGTCCATCCTCCCAGGCCTTACTCCACATCACTTCCCCCATCACAGTCCCTCTGGTCCCCTCTAATGTGACTTGTGCCTGACTGCAGCTATACATACCTTCTCCCTCTGCAGAGGCTCCTTGCTCGGCACTGTGCCTAGTGCAGATGGTGAGTTAGAGGGCATTTATCAAATGAATAATGCTCTAAGAACCAGGACTGGGGACTTAATTCACAATAAGGTGTAAATGATGGATAAAGTTTTGCATGTGGACTTCTCATAAACCCAGGCCTCTGTTAGGTGAGGAAGAAGGTGACCTATGTTAGGGTATGGTGGAAAGGGGAAACCTAAGCCAGAGAAGGCACACTGGCCATGGCTCCTAAGCAAGGCTGACCAATTGCAGGGGACTGGTTGGGCTATTGCGGTAACTTATTGGGATGATTCCTGGAGTATTGGTAGGTTCTGCCAGGCCTTCTCAGGGGTTGACTCTCCCTGCCCAGGGAGAGATATCTGTTGTCATCCAAATGAGATGCACATGAGTGTTTACATCTCTGCCAAAGGAGTAAGTCTCAGAGATGAGGGAGGAAGGCAGATATGCTTCAGGGATCAGCAGAGTGAGGTGTACAGAGCAGGTAGGAGGGCCTGCTACATCCTGACATTTCTCCTGCAGTGGCCTCTGATGCTCTCAGGTATCATGCCCACCAGGCCAGCTGAGTGGCTCTGGCCTCTTGTGTTGGCTACCTGTGCTGCTGTGGGGAACCCATACTGTGTTCAATGTCTTCTACCCTGTGCCTTTGTGTGACTGGCAAGTACAGCTTTCACACTGTCCCAGCTCTTTGCTGTGTTCTGTGGTTCCAAACACACATGCATCTAGACCAGACACACTCAGGGTTCCTCCTCTCACTCCATCCCCTTTCTCAAGTGTTTAGAAGCCCCACGGGCACTGTGCCACAGTGTTTTTGGTCTCCTGGAATGCTCACTTGGACATGTTTCTGACAAGGGCCAGGCAGTTGGAATGTTGCCTGGTTTCTGTTCTCAGCCCAGACTACCCCTTTGCCAAACTCCTCACTGACCCGTGTCTGCAGAGAAAGGTCCAGCAGGTTCCCTGGGCACACTCAAAGGCTGCTGGTCTTCTCAGGGGCTGAACAGAACAATTCCATCCTAGAAGACCTGGTGACCTTCCAGAGCTGCTGTGCAGAGGGAAGAAAACTATCACTAAATCATGAAGGGGGCATAAAAAAGCAGGGAAGGTGAGGAGTCAGATGAAGGAGCGAGGCCATAGCCACTAGGTGTACAGTGGGACAGACCAGGGCAGGCTGGTCCCCCTACCCCTGCTGGTCTGCAAATCATTGACTTTCCAGCAGAGGAAGGCCCAGCAGCCAGAGCTACCCCTGTGCCACCTCCATGGTGCTGAAAGAAGCAAGGTGAAGAAGGGGCCCTGTAAGAGCCAGGTGCATGCAAGAGTGACAGAAAGGCTCTAGGAGGAAGGTTGCAATATTAAAGGTAAGACATCCCTGTTTCTATTAGCAAAGTCACATTTGTTCCTGTGCATTTGAGGTAGGGTCAGGATGGGGGTGAGTGTGATGTAGCCATGGTCCACCATGGCAACTGTAAGAGTCCTTACAGTCCCCTTAGAAACAGAGTGGAACCATTTCTTCTCCAAATCCACATCACAGAAACATACTAGAACCACAACATAGGGTCCTCCTAGATCCATACCAACCCATATCCTGGTGACTGCCTCCCAAATACCTCTTTGCTTCTTCTCTCCTCAAACCTCTCCCTGCACTACTCCATTCACATCCTTCTCTTATCTCTTGCCTGGGCTCCTCTTCCATCCCGATGTTACAGCTCAAGCCCTATGACACCAAACTTCTTCCCATCCTGGAAACATGTTGTGCCCTTCCACAACATTCCTTCCTTTGCACATGCTGTGACCACTTGCTGGAATACCTGTAATTTGGATATTTAACAACGGTTTTTGGGCTAGATCCTATTGGCTGGTGATTCTCAAACTTGCTTATGTGGCAAAGCTTCTGGAAGACATGGTCTCTTTGCAGGACACATGGACTATGGGTAGATTTAATTACATCATAATAACTGGAAATAATTTATTAGATTCAAAAATAGTGTCCTTTTATACAGGACTGTCACATTCATTACCTGCAAGCAGTGGTTGGTGCATATAAAATGTTTTTAATAAAACACATTTCTAAGTTTTTCATGTAATGAGCATTTTCCATTCACTCAATTTTCTAGTCCTCTTGTAGCATGTAGTGTGTAAACCTCTCCACCTTGGTGTTCCCTGCATTGTTTCCTGTAAGGTTAAGGATAACATTTTCACAAGGATCAAGTGGGTTAAGGCTGTGAGCACACATGGGATACTTAAGCATATCCCTTGATACTCAGGACTGGCCAGCAGTTTTTCCTCTTTCCAGGCATGTCCCACATGTACCTCTACCCTAGGAACACTGTGACACCAGCTCCCATGTAGGACCCTGCTTTGTTTCCTTAGCACGTGCTTAGTGTTACTTTCCTGACCAGTATTCACTTGCCTTCCTAATAACACCCCAAGAAGACACTGAGGGTGTTCCTGAATGTGTCTCTTTTTTCTTTCCTCTTGTGCACTCTTAACATGGGTGCCAGCAAGCTTTATCCATTTTCTCTCTTCTTTGGGAAGTAGCCCTTGGAGGGATCCAGAAGGCAAAACCTGTACCCTAGGTGGCTCTCCTGGACATTGGCACAGCCTTTGTTGAATTAGGTGACATATGAACCTCAAGGGTTTCTGCAAGCTGCAAAAGGTGGGGTAAACCCAGGCTCAAGACCCACAACAAAACAATACAATTTGGCCCATAAAGGCACCAGGCTGGTTTGACTGTGCATTTCGCATGGTAAACCTGGAGAAAATCCAGCCTCCCAGGCTGTAGCTCATAGAGGAAGAACATAGGCCTCATGTTCTGTGGGAGATTTATTGTATTGTATCAGAACAAACAGGTCTAGACAAAGTCATCTGCATGAAGAATGTGCAGGATTTAATAAATGGGAAGGCATCTATGCAAACACACTTTCTCAAGAGAGGCAAAAATGGATGGGTGGAAAGAAGAAAGGGAGGGAGGAAAACCCCCATTTCCACTCATAGGTGCCCCATTTTTTCTTTCATTCGCTTACTCAGGCAGTTTTTTTCCAGGGCATTCTGTGCCAAGCTCTGTTCTACATCCTTGGGCACATGGAGGAGTTGATCCTTGTCTCAGCTTAGCTCTTTCAAAATAGAAATAAAGTGAGCACAACTCTGATAAGTCTGATCAAGGAAGGTGTAGGGTAGCAGGGGGAGAGATATAAGTACACTAAATGAGGGAGGGATATGAGATGAAGATTGATGTCAGGAAGTTAAGTAGGGATGCTCTCAGATCAGCACCTGTGGAAGGGACAGAGGCTGGAGTGGGAAGAGGGGGAAAATGGATCTCAGTGCAGTGAACAAAAGCCTCGCTGACCCCACAGGGAGTTCATAAATGACCTCATAGTGTTGGCAGATTGGATGGAGTTCAGGACTTCATATCCAGCATTGAGAAGTCATTGGATTCGGGCTTCCCAGAAAGGAGTGTGACATGGGCCAACGTAATTCTCTTCATCTGAAACGACTCTGAGTTGCCTGATTCAGTAGCTTGGAAAATCAGTCCTTTAGTCCTGAGAGGGATGGTGGGGGTGGATCACAGCATCCACAACAATGAGCAAATATGCCTCTTATGGGCACTTATAATATGAAGGAAGCTTATTTAACACTGTTTATCCTAGTCTTTCAGAAATGCATAGTGAGCACACCACACCCTATTCTTTTCAGCAGACTGTCCAATGCAGCTCAAGAGAGGAGAGCTGTGAGGATGTAGTTTGAGGATGCTGTCCCAAGGCAGGTGTGTTCCCTGGGAGTTCTACCCCACTGAAGGCTCTGCTCCCCCTGCCCTAGCCCCACATTCTGAACCCTTTCCCAAAGGCAGGAGGGTCTAGGAAGAGTCTCATAACTCTCAGCAATTGAATCTAGAGCTACAATAACTGAAGTCAGGCAAAGCCACTGCCTAGAGACACCTGAGGTTCCACCCACCCCCAGGGCAGTCTTCTTGGCAGTGCTATTGGTCTCATACTCACACACCTGTTGGCCACCATGAACTCTACTGGTCTTCTTGCCTTCATAGTAGTCACCTTAAGCTCCCATCTGGTTTCAGTCTACGGCCATGCCTTGCTGTTCTCTTCCTAAAATGAAAGCCCACTGTTGAAGTTCCTACTTCTCTGGTCATGTAACCTTTTAGACATACTGGTCATTTTCTTGTTTCTTATATTTGGGTCATGTTTTTGCTCCTTCAGAGTGAAAGGGGCCTCGGAGTCAAAAGCTATCCCTTGGCTCCAAATACCCCCCTCTATTCTTACCACCACATTGCCATTCCACAAGATAAGAAAGAAGAATGAGAGAGAGAGAGTCATGTCTCAGTTATCACTCCCACCAAAATGCTATATCCAGGCCCATGAAAACCTCCCCAAGAGCCACAGAAGAGAAAGAACAGGGAAGGATGCCCACCAGGTGAGTCATCTCTTAAGAAATTGATGGCCGGACTCCTCCCAGATCTTGCTTTCCAAGTATGGTATTTTAGTGGATTCCAAATTTATCTTCCAGTGAAGCTAGAGGAAAAGGGACACCATTTCTCATCCATGATGCTCCTTCCCCCTTGTCTTCACACAAAGGGAATTGATGTGTAATGGATAAGACAGTGTGAGTTTTAGAGACAGGCAGACAGACCTTGATCCAGTCCTACCTTTGCCAGGAAATGTCCTAGAACTTTCTAAGCCTCAATTTCTTTATTTGTAAAATCAGAACAGCAAATACATCTACTTGCTATGATGATCTTCATAGTGAAATGAGATAACATTTTTCCTTCTTTTTAGGGCAAAACTACCATGACACTTTTCTTTCTTTGGTTCAGCCAAGCTTCTGCATGTTTTCTCCATTAAGCAAAAATGATTTATTTCTATTTTTGACATTTATTTGTGTGTTTGCTGCTTTAAGAAATAGTTACAGATCTTTTGCCAATTAAAGTTGTTGAAAAAAATTTGTACAACTGAATCTTGATTCTTTTTCTTGCTAAAAAAATTTTGTCACTCTTTCATGTGATAATTTTTGTTTGTGTTTAAATGCTTTATTGAGGTATCACAGGCATACAACAAATGTGCATTTGAAGTGTACAATGTGATAAGCTTTGACACTTGCAGACACCTGTGAAGTCATCACCACCTCAGAATGATGAACATATCCATCACCCCCAAAAGCTTTCTTACACCCCTTTAGTATTCCACCCTACCACCTTGCTACTTTCAAGTAACCGTTGATCTGCTTTTTGCCACTATACATAAGCTTCCAGTTTCTAGAGTTTTCTATAAATGGAAGAGTGCATAGTCTTTTTTGTGTATGGCTTCTTTCACTCACTTCTAAGTTTCATCCATGCTGTTGCATATATTTATAGTTCATTTTTTTCAAGATTTTATTCATTTATCTTTTTTAGAGGGGAAGGAGAGGAGAGAAATATCAATGTATGGTTGCCTCTCATGCATCCCCTGCTGGGAACTGGACTGCAACCCAGGCATGCACCCTGACTGGGAATCGAACCTCGATCCTTTGGTTCACATGCCTACACTCAATCCACTGAGCTACACCAGCCAGGGCTATAGTTAGTTTTTTAATTACTCTTACATCATACTTTGATATATTAGATAAATGCTATAGAAATATATACATTACATGTTTTTCCAGAAAATCAAAAGTGTAATATTATAAGAAATGTATAATACTCAATTAAAGTTTTTTCAGTTGGCACATGTTAGCTGTGTCACCACGGATATGTCACTAAGCCTCCTTGTGCCACAGTATCCTTTCCTGCAGAATGATAGCACCTTATTGGTCATGTTTACTGGTACTTTTGTCATTGATTTGAGAAGGCCAGCTCACTGGACATGTGTGTGTCTGCAGACACAATGGTTTTGTGGACTGGCAAGTGCTATTGGCTCCAGCCCATGAGGAGATGACTGAGGTTTGTCAGGCATCAGGCAGTGTAAGATAAAGGAAGCAGGGGCTCTTGATTCTTTGCCTGGGGGAGCTGCTAAGATGGGATGCACTATGCTTTGGTTCTGATGGAATATCTGGGAAGCAGCCTATGAGATACTGCCGAAAGACTCTCCTCAGGTTAGCACAAGTCCCTGACCAGGCAGAAGGAGAGGCTCTGAAGCTGTCCCAGAGGTGCTCCAGCAGAAAGTGATCTCCAAGGGAAAAAGAAGGTTAGAGAAAGTCAAGGTTGTAGTAGACTTATACACACAGGAAGCTGTCCTCCAGTTTTCCAGCAGAAAATGAAATTTGGGAAAAAAACAAAAAGCTGTTCCAATCCCTTTGGCAAAGTGAGGAAACTATTAGGAAGTCCACAAAATAGGCCCTTCCTTTAGTAAAGTGAGAGAAGTATAAAGAGGAGGACTGACCTGGAAACTAGGGAGGTACTCACCTGAACTGAGGACAGAATGTGTAGCAGATTGCATTTTGCACAGATGGACATAGCAATATCTACTGTCCCATGTGCTATTCTACAACCTTGTCACCCCTTCATCAAGAAGTGGCATCTATGATACCTCTCCTTGAACCAGGTCTATGTGACTATTTGATTAATAGAGTATGGATGAAGTGGCATTATGTGACATCTGAGGCCAGGTCAATATAATGTCATGCACTTCCTTCAGGTTCTTTGGGGATGCTCATTCTTACAACTGAGCCATTATGATGTGAGGAAGCCTAAACAGCCCACGGAGAGACCTACACGAAGGTACAGAGAGGCCTCAGCTTTAAGATCCAGATGAGCTCCCAGCCAACAACTAGCACCAACTTGCCAGCCATGTGGGTGAATCATTTTGGAAGTTGGCCCTCCAGCCCCCAGTATTATACTACAAGGGGCAGAGATGAGTCATGCTGTCCAATTTAATAGATTCATGAGAAAAATAAAGGACTGTTGTTATTTAAAGCCACTACTGTTTGGGAGCAATTTGTTATACAGCAATAGATAACTCATACAAAGCTCATGTAGAAGAAAGATATAAGTGAATGACAATATTCCATAGCTGATGCTAGCCAATATGAGGAGATACCAGCCCCAGTCCTTATTGTTACCTGGCAGCTTTCTCCAGTGAGCAAGGCTCTCCCAACATTCTGGCAAGTTTGGGCATTAAAAGACAAGATTAAGAATTGTCTGCCATCTGTTGGACATCCAAGTTTAAAAAAATATAGTACTTCTGGCCACACATAAACATTTTTTGGAATAGCTTAAAAATATTATTATTATAGTACTGTTCTTGGATTGTAAGATTCACTGAATGTTCTAAATAATCCCTCTGCAAATGTCAAGTGTCTGCTTTATCGTCCAGGTTTAGAAACCTAGCTTGTAGGATGCACCAAGCTGTTGAGATCATTCAGTGAGGACTTACTGAGGATTTATAACAACCTGAATATTATTTTGCTGCATTTTTGTAGGTGAAGAGACTGAGGATCCCAGACATCAAGTCCATAGACCCAGCACCTGGGAAATCAAAGCCAAGAAGTCAGGTCTATCTCTGAGAAGTGCCTCTAAAGTGGCACTGTGTTCACAAATCTCTTAGGGGATCCAATTAAGCAGTCCTGGGCAGATCTGCAAGTCTGCATGTCCAACAAGCCTCAGACGTGCCTCTGAGAAGAAAGTGCTGGAGAAGGGATGGTGCTGGCTCCAGGTCACAGACTGTTAGGTCCCAGGGACCTAACAGGTACAGACTCAAACAGAGAACATTGATGCTTTGGACTGTTTTGGCAACCTGTTGATTCTTTGGTTTCTGTGTATATTCTACAAGGTGGAGCAAGAGTTTGCCAGAGAAAGTGTGGATCCTCTATCTATTAGGTTCCTGAAGTCCTTTCTGCTCTACAAATTCTCAGACAAAGTTTTCATATATTTGTCTACTAAACTGGGGCAGCCTGACTCCATCCCCAAACTCTGTCAGTTCAGGCAGCCTGGACTAACCCAGGAGGCCTGGCCTCCTATTGTTCTCATGACTGTTATACCTGAGACATTGTTAGGAGAGTCACTTGTAGAGCTAGGCACATCTGAGTCAATAGTCCATCTCTGAATCCCTTACAACTGTGTGACTGTGAGGAAGGCCGTCTCCCTATGAACTTGATTTCTCCAATTGAACAATGAGGCAATGATACCCCCTCAAAGGTCCTTGAGATGATGGAATTAGCAAGATTATGGAAAATGAAATAGCAAGATGCTTAACAGAGTACTATAAACATGGACACATGCCTAAGAAGGGAATTATAGGACACAGCTTGGGAATCGGGAATATATATCTCACTAGATAAGCTTTCAAAATGAGAATTCATGGTACCCATTGATCTGAGATCCAGCTAGCCATGTGAGCCAACAGAAATGACTTGTGAGCTGAGAAGTGTGGACTGAATATGCCTCTGCTTTGCATAAAACATTGCTGTTTCACATTGAAAAGCATAGCAGAGCCAGACACTAGAGGCTCCAACATATTTTTATGGATTCCCCTTGTTCTTGAAGTTGGCCTTATAAAGATAATTTTCTGGGCTCCAAATGGCTTCTGCTGCAGCCCAATTCCCCAGCACCCCAGCAGGACATTTGCAAAGACTGGAATCCCATGCCACACTCCCTTATGCCTCCTGTGACCAGCTTCGGCAAGATGGTGAGATCTTTAGGCTCCCCTGCAAATGGTCCAGGCCAAGCCTCTCTTTCACCTCTGGATGACCCATGAGCTCTAATGCAATCTTTGTCCCAACCTGGGTTCCCTTGAAGAAGGTTAGGTTTGGTCACTAAATGGCCTCTGATTTTCACCTTTTTCCCAATCCTGTCTTCTGAGCCAGGTTGAGTCATGGATTTTGTTGTTTATGTAGTATGATTATTTTCAGTAAGCTTTTCAATCATACTTACATCCTTTGAAATCACTTTGTCCAGGATATGTGGATGGATTTGGGTGGGCTTATTTATGGTGAAAACTGTATGTTTTTTACATACTGTATTTACAAGGCTAATGCCACAAGCATGTTAACACTAGGCAGAAACCTGTTTTTCCTGTTACATTAACAATGAAATAAAAAATATCAAGCCAGTGTTTAGACCAGGTGGGAAGCCTGAGTACCAAGGTCCTCTGGCAGGACAGAGGTGACCAGACCTGTGGCAGGTATACTGAGTAGGCACCAGAGGGGTGATGGCACTCTGAGTGGCTGATTGTCCACTCTGAGTGGACACTACTAGACACTGCCCAAGGACACTCTTTTAATCTCCAAAAACTCTGTGTGTCCTATCTTCTTTAATCTACTGAAGGGGAAAATGGTGGAAGATGCTAATAAAGTGTCAAAGGTCATGTACTAGAAGTTGGAAAAGCTAGGAATCTAAGCTAGTACCTCAGATTTCTCTCACTTAATCCCAGGACTAGCTACAGCTCTGGTTCAGCAGATTCCTCTGGGGTCACATAGTTCCCAAGCACCCATTTTGAAATTGGCATCATGAACAAAACTGTCTTGGACACAAGCAGATGTAAGTCCAGCTCCAGGACCAACAAAATTCTGACTGGAGACTTGCTTACATCCTGGGGCCTTGGTTTCCTTATTGTGTAATGGGATAGTACTGTCTACTGCAAGGAGTTCTCAGAAGCCTCAGTGAGACAGTGCAAATGTTGCTCTGGACATCTTCCTGGCTCTGTTCTGCAGGTCCAGCTGAAATGGAATCAGAGCTGGCCAGCCATGGCTTTGCCCCCATGCCAGTGTCCAGTGGAGTCAGCCATCCCCCAAGTCCCTTTCTGGCCTTGGGTTCTCTAGGGTTGGCACTGGAAGCCAAATGCTTTCACAGTCATTCTATAGAGCAGTTATTGTTTTCAAGGGCAGGCCATAAAATGGTCTTTCCTTACCTTCCTGTAGATTCCAGGGGATTCTTGTCTAGATGGAAGACATAGCATATAGAATCCACAAGCTTGATCTGCTTAATAGGAAAATAAAGAGCTTGAGCTCATCTGGCTATGGGCCCACGGCTCTTTTTAGACTGTTTTGAAAATATATTAGGTTAAGCAAAAACCTCTCCCTGCAGACTTTCTCTTAAGTTTTAAACCTCTTTGTATATCAAAGGAAATGCAAGCCTAATGTCTCCAACCCATTTACCTGTATGTCACTAAAGTTGTTCTTCAAGAGTGATTGAATGTTCTGATGGCTCCTTTCTAAGAACAGGAAGTTGCATTGACCTTATACTGAGCAAGCTCTCTTTTCCTAAGGTCTGAGAAAGAGCCAGAACCCCAAATCCAGGAGGGTTGCAACAGACATAAAAAAATATCTTCTTTGGCTAATACTTATATTGTGATTCTTTTAAATTCCATATCCCTTTGAAGAAATAATTTGGCAAGAATCATTGATTTGTTTTTTCTCCAAAAAGCCATCTTTAATGCCAAATTACCAACACAATTCAACTAGGGTACATAGATGTTTTTGTAGTGAAATCTGAAATTGGGCAAATCCCAATTTTGGGGGGGCTTAGAATTGGACTAAAAGTCAGGGCAGGCCTGGGCAATGGCTTTAACTTTTTCTCCAGAGATTTGTAGATGTCTTGGTGTTGCTGAGATGATTTATAGCCTAGTTTGAAATAATCAGACTACAGACAGGAGCTTACCCAGGACAGGAACTGGTCTCCTAGGGTAGAGGTAAATGCCATAATGCACCAAAGGTCCTGGTGACAGTGGTTCAAAGTTGCTGACTTGAGCCTCAGGTTTTCTAAGTAATTGGTTGCAGGCTTGGTTCTAGTTTCATTCTCATACATGAGTTGTCTTTTTCTTCTGGTGTTTCTGTGAGGATAAAACCTGTTCCAGAAGGCCCTGAAGAGGGCCTTGGCTGACAGTACTCATGAGAGCCCTGAGAAGTAGAACTCACATTCCTTGTTTGCAGATGAGAGTGTGTACACACATACAAAAGTAAATGACAGAATGAGTGATTTAGTCAAAGGCTAAATGCTGTGTTTTCATGTTCATCTTCAATGGTTCAAAGCACATCCACCTGCTCCACATAAAGCCATGTAGGCTGTGTCCCCCTAGTTTTGTCATTTGAACTCCCTCAGAGTGAAAAGATTCAGTTCCCACATCACAGTTCTTCCAGGTGCTTTTGCTCATGGTTTGCAGAAGGATCCAGGGTGCTGTGGCTACAGCCACAACAGGTTGGCCTCTTCAACCCCAGACCTGGTGCCATGGCTGCCTTTGCTGATGGCCCCTGTGCCCAGCCTTACCTCTCCCATTGCTACTTCCCCTATGTTGCCTGGGAGTCGTCCTACCCCCTTCCTCACAAGGCTTAACATAACAGGGACGACCCCACAGTGAAGTGGCCCCTTGCCATCCAACACGATGAAAGCCATAAGTGGACTCTGCAAAGCATTAAGTATGCTCATGGAAACTTTCAGGCAGCCAAGGAGTTCTCCCAGCAGGAAAGAAACCTAAGGTACCATGTTCTGAGCCCCAAACAATAAAATTGGAAATAAGCAGAGAAGCCAGGAGCTAAAAGGTACTAACCACAAGGGATCTAAAAATAGTTCCTAAATATCAAGCAGGCAGGGGAGAAAGTCAAAGTAAGTAAAAGCATTTAAGAAAATAATTAAAATGTATATACTCTGATGAAATGTGTGGATTTAGGCCAAACCATTCTCAGAGGGAAAGTAATTTCTTTAAATGGCAATTTTAATGAAAATGCAAAGCGGGATTTAAGGACCTAAAAAGTTCACAAAGAAACAAAGGCACTATTCCTAGAGCAAGGGAGGAAGAAAGAAACACAAACAACACAGAGAAATGAACATGAAAGAGATAGCAAATTAACTGGCATGAGTCAATTCCTTGGAAAAAATGTGTTTACCAAACTGAGTGCACTTTGTTTCCATTGAAGACTGAGTACCTGACTGAAGCTGTAGCATCAAGCTTGCCTCAGAGCCATGCCATTCCACAGGTGAGCTGTTTCACAGTTGAGCTGTTTTCACTGACTGAAGTCTCTTTCCCTCTCACCATACCCCAAATTGGGAAACTTTGACATGAGAAGGGGCTGGTGAAACATCTAGAACACAGGTGGCAAACACCAAATCCACCCCTCCACCTTGTTTTATCCGGCCCAGCACCTTGTTTCTACCTGGCAGCAGCACCAAGCTCTCACTTAACTATTAAGGAGTAGTTACATTTGTACAGTTCTAAAATTACATTCAGCCTTTTGAAGGCAACTGCCAGGCTGATGTGGCCCCCCCCCCGGTGAAAATGAGTTTGACAGCCCTGATAGAACAGTTGAAGGGTTTGAGACTATGGGCACACACTTTGAGAAGGTAATCAAAGCCATGGGCCTCAGAGCTGACGCTGGATCTGAATCTCGCTGCTCCACTTATCTGAGTCAAAATGCTTAACTTCTCATTGTGCCTGTTTCTTTTTGTAAAATGAGGAGGATACAGATAATCTGCCTCTTAATGTGTTTACAAAGCTTGAGTGAGTCAATGTGTCACTTTTGTAGTTGAAGAGCCAGGGAGAAAAGGGCCCTCCAAGCTCCGCATGATGCTAATGAGGAGACCTCATGGCAGCCTACAAGGTAAATGCAATTCTTTCCCCCATATTACAGAGAAAGAAGCCAGGGCGGGGGGAAACAAACAAACAAACAAAACAAAAAGCTTGAGAAAATTGTTCAAGGTCATTTAACTTTCTTATGAAGATTTTCCAGATAGGGAGGGCTGTAAAGCTGCCATGTAGTTGAAGGGCCTGGGGATGTTTTCCTGAAGAAGGGAAGACTCAGACGGACATATCCTATATGCCCTGGGAAATAGCTGACACCCATTCGAGGGACCTGAAGGGAGGCACATTGTGATGACTAACTATGTGTGTCAACTAGATTGTGCTGAGGGTCCAGATAGCTGGTAAACATGATTGGGTA
>PVKM010008233.1:0-39444 GCA_004027735.1 Carollia perspicillata
TTGTTCTTTGACTATAAAGGTTTCCAATACAAGAATAAAAGCATTTCCTAATAATATGTTGCATCAAGGCGGTTAAATTCTAAAACAGTGTTCCAAAGCACTGGTTGTTTCCGAATGGTGGCTGAAGTCTGCATATCGGACCACTTCTCCCACCATTTCCACCGAAATCGACCAAACAGAAGACAGCAGGACAACCGCGCATCACCGCTGGAGCGAGCAATGACTCACCCGTTAGTTGGAGCTTCAGTGTCTCAGCAGGTGAAAGTAAAGGGAGAGGCCGGGGAGTAGAAAGGCCTAACCAATCACGACAGGAAAAGTGGAAAGGAAGCTAACGGAGGCAGAAAATGAGAATCCATTCACCACTAGTAGCATCTAAGCTGACTTCAAATCCAAAACTGGCGAAGGCCGATGGGAGTTCACCCCGGCACATGACATCACAAGGGTGCGGAGTACCACAGCTCCGGCCCGCTCACAGACACTGACAGGCCCAGACCGCTGGCTAGACACTGGGCAGTGGGGTTCCCTGGGGTGGGGGTGGGGGTGGGGCTCAGCCCCTGCCAAGGAGAAACTCCATCCCAGCTGGGTTGGGGTTGCCAATGGGACAAGTTGCTCCTGGGCAAAGAATTGCATAGAGCGCCACAGGATTTGTGATGGAACCTATCTCTGCTACCTAGAGTGGACAGAAGCCTCACTCTAAAAATGAACAGCCACAGAAATACCACTGTATTTGAGAATAAAAGGCAATTGGAAGGTTTACCTGAACTTTTGGAGCAAATATCCCCTATCTTCACCTTCTGCCCCTGATTAAATAGTTCTGTAAGAAACAAACAAAAAATTAATAAACTTTAAAGTTTGGAATAATTCTAAATTTACAGAATAGTTACAAAGATAATACAGAGTACCTGTCTACTCCCATCCAGTTTCCCTAATGTTAGCATCTTATATAATTAGGTGTATTTTTTAAAATTAAGAAACCTACATCAGTAATTACTATGAACAAAATGCCAGGCAGTTGGCTTTCACCAGATTTTCAACTAAAGCCATTTTCCTGTTAAAAGATCAATAAAGGATACCACATTATATTCAGTCATTGAGTTTCCTTCCTTTTCTCTAGTGAAGCCTAGTCTGGCCTTCCCTTCTCTTCTAAGACATTTTGAGGAGTACTTGATATTTTATGAGATGACTCTCAATTTGAGCTTGTCTCATACTTTTCTCATAATAAAACTAAGGTATGGGTTTGGCAGGGGGATACCGCAGAGGTGGAGTGCCCTCCTCATCAGATCCCTGAAGGAGTACGTGGCGTCGACAGGGTTTCCCACTGGCGATGTTCACCTTGGTTGCCTGGTGAAGTGGCAGTTCCCAGGTTTCTCCACTATAAATTGACTGGGTTTTCCTTTCCCTACTTTCTTACTTGGAAGAGAGTCTTAACCCACCTTACGCTTAGGAAGAAGAGGTGGGGTTGTTACATTTTATCCACTGGAGTGAGTGTCACTAATATATCTGTCTACCTGTATCTATATATGAATATATCTCTATGTATACAGTATCTGAAATTTTCCTATAAAGGAAATTTTGCCCTGGCTGGTATAGCTCAGTGGATTGAGCGCGGGCCTGTGAACCAAATAACTGCAGTTTGATTCCCAGTCAGGGCACATGCCTGGGTTGCAAGCCAGTTCCCAGCAAGGGATGCATGAGAGGCAACCACACATTGATATTTCTCTCCCTCTCTCCTTCCCTTCCCCTCTAAAGATAAATAAATAAAATCTTTTAAAAAAAAGAAAATTTTATGTCTTTTCTCCCATATATATACTTGTTCACTTATTTGTATAAACATGAATTTGTGTATATTTACACTTTCGGTTAAACTTCAATTCTACTTCATTTTTCTCAAGTCATTCCAGCTTTGGCTGTGGGGCTGTTTCAGAGCTGGGTCCCTTTCACACACCTCCCTCCTTATTCCTTTCAATACTTCCTTGCTTTCTGTCACTATGTGATATTCCAGGTTCATCTTCCATTTTTCTCGTCTAAGCCCCACCAAAACTCCACTTCCCAAGAATTTCTTGTTCTTCTTATTTAGGGAGTTGTACTTAGGAATCAAGATCTCTGCATTGGGTGTGCTTGTTTGTACTAAGACCTCACTGTCCCTAGGTCCCCTCAGTGGACAGAGGTGGCAAACAGGTGGAAGTGCACTAACCCAAGTATATGCACATGTCTGTAGTTATTCCTGTCTCTATTCTATGTGTGTGTATATTAAGCTACGACTGTGAGTTCATCATAGTCTTCCACTCTACTCTAGCGTCACGTGGTTCATTCTAACCTTTCCACCCGGCGGATTTGTAATTTTCCTCTCCAACAGCAAAAAACCTGGTTCCTGCTGTCCACCATCCATTGACTTAAAGCAATTCCAGAATTGCTCATCTGTATCTCCACAGGAAACAACTTGACCAGCTGGAGAGCAGTGTTTATAGACTGTTCCTTACAGTCCGCAGTCAAAATGTGCTTCCCAGGGCAGCCTGGTCAGCTCTGTTTCCCCATCGCTTGGGTGAACGTCCACTTACAGGTGCAACAAAGTTAGGTTTGTTTGCCACAGTGCACACTGCATCCTGGACCTCTTGACGACCAGGTTTTCTTTTTTAATTTGCATACATTGAAATTCATTTTTATGACATGTACGGTTCTGTGGGTTTAACAAGTGCATAGAAGTCATGATCTCACCATGCCAGTTCCATTACTCAGGAATTCCCCTCCCCATCTCTTTGATAGCTCGTCAGTCCCTGGCCACTAAAAGTCTGTTTTCCATTCTAATAGTTTGCTTTTCCCCAATATCATATGTATGAAGTCATATAATATGTAGACTTTGGGGTCTGGCTTCTTCCACTTAACAAAATACATTAATATTTATCCATATTGTCGTATTAATCAGTCACTCAGTCTTTTTTATTGCCAAATAGTATTTTTGTACAAATGTACTACAGTTTATCTATTAACCTTTAGAAGGACATACCACTTGTTTCTAATTTTGTTGGTAATTATGAATAAAACTGTTATAAATATTGGTACACTGATTTCTGTGTGAGCATAAGCTTTAAATTCACCTAGGTAAATATCTAGGAGTGGTATTGCTGGGTTCTATGGTAACTATATGTTGAATTTTATAACGAATTGTCAAATTCTTCCAAAGTGGCTATACCATCTTTTCTTTTGAATGTTTACTCTCCACAATATTCAATGCTGATAAAACAGCATCATACTGCTATGAATAAATGAAAACTCAGTGAATAGGACAGAGTATAAGAACTCAAATGCAGGAATTAGACTATCAATTCATGAAACCCCCCTTCATACAATAGATGAAGAATATAAGAGATAAATATTATAAGAGAAAACTAATCAACTTAATGGATCTATCCAGTTAATCTAATAAACATTTTTGCATAAAAGAGTGTTCTCAAAGATAAGAGCAGACACAAGCTACACAATCATGAACAAGAGGCCAGGAGAATATAATTGATTTAAGAACTGTTTCCAAAAATAATTAAATAGCAGAAGTACTCACTTAATCCTAATCAGGAAATAAATAAGAAAACACAAATACACAAAGTAAAAGTTCAAATGAAAATACAAATATGCAAAGTTAGGAAGGTGATATAGAGAAAATTCAGTGAAAGTGGAAAAAATTTGTATAACTCCCTTCTGATATATTTAAAATATGGATGGAATGAATAATTTTATGGTAAAATATAAATTATAAAAACTTACTCAAAATGAAATACTGATAAATCTAAAACCATAAAATAAATTTTGAAATGTGTTAAAAAACTACTTTTTGAAATACCACCAGCTCAAAAGGATTTATGGGTAACTGTTTTTCAAACTTTCAAGCACCGGATAATTCATGTTACTTAAATTGTACCAAAATGTACTATAAAAAGGAAGTTTTGGTTCTTGCCTGGGTCTCTTATAACTGACTCAACAATTTGGCAGAGAAAGAGAAGCTTTGCACCAATCGCACTCATAATTATAAGTGCAAACATTCTAAATTAAACAAACTGACTCTAGGAATGTACTCATAATAATGTACATCACAATCAGGCAAAGCCTTGGAGAACTACCCCATTTAGACCAGGATTATATGGGTATTAGAGATCATGATAATCAAATCACCCCATTATTAAATGATGAAAGGTATACTTCAGCTCTACAGAGGCTGAAATGCGTTTGGTAACATGCAAAATCCATCTGCAACAGAATAAAACTTCTAATAAATTCAATATGATTGAGAAGTGACGCTACATACCAAAATCAAACTTGCAAGTAAAACATTGGATGTATTTTCACTAAGTGAAGAGAGAACACATGCCTACTATCACCTTATATTTTACTTTGAAAGTGATAGAAGATACAATAAGAAAGTAAATAAAATTTAGAGTAAAAGAAATCACATTGTTATATAATGTTCCTGTACATAATGTACAAATACAAGATTTAATACTCCTCCTGAGAGAGGAATATTAATGTCTCAATGTTTCACATTCTTTGGGCATCAGCTTGTATCCTCAAGGGTTCAGTAATTTGAGAGAAATTGGTAAGTGAACACGAGAGGTAGAAGACTAGAAGTGTAGAAAAGTCAAGCACAGTTGTTTGTATCCACTGAATCTGTTGCTTGATAATTTGTAAAATGAAGCTATTTCCCACTTCTTTAAGACCATCTGTTATGTAAATGTCCCCTTACCAGACAATCCTTCCCTGATTATCCCATTTCAACTAGCATCCTCCTGCCCCTCTAGAAATTTCTAGGCCCTTGCTCTGTTTCACTATTTTTCTGCCTAATAAATATTACCTGAAACAAAATATGTATCTTTTTATTTGTTGATTGTATGGCCCAAAAAGGCCTATCTTACCACTGCTTTCAAACACACCAGAAGCCAGGCTCTGGAAGGGTGGTGAGTAAGTGAGCTTTGCAGACATCTGAGAGATGATCACACCTTCTTGAAGAAACAACAAGTGAACAAACATCCTTAAGGTGGGACAATGCCCACAGTGACCACGGCACAATCAAGGAATTGTCTGCCTAGCATAGAATGAGCCACAGAGAGATTTGTGGGACATGAAGTCACAGAGGTAGCCAGCAGCAAGTTTTTGTAGGTCCTCATCACCAATGATGAGAGACTTAGAACTTGATCTAAATAAGATGAACAACGCTTTTCCAAGAAGAGGACCAATATAATCTTGTGGGTGTTAACGCTCTACCTTCTATACAGGGAACAGGCTATTAGGGGAGGGGACATTTAGGAGACTATTGAGATAGTTCAAGTGAGGTTTTTAGGATAGCAGTGGAGGCGGGTGGTGAGAAGCGGCCATACTCAGAGCTGACAGCATCTGCTAATGGGTTGGAGGCTGAGCATACAAAAAGAAAGATGCCAAAGGTGACTGTAAGGTTTTGGGTCTGAGAAACTGAAAAAATCATCCTGACATTTATCGAGATCCTGAAGAACAAGAGCAGAGCCAGCCGTTTGTATTCACTTGCTCTTGGTTTCATGAGGGAAGGTAGGCAGACATCCTGAGTGAGGCTTGAGGTGTCTATGATGCATCCAAATGAAGATGTCCACACTCGAATTAAGGGAAGAGGCTAGAATAGAGGGATAAATTTAGGAGTTATCAGCTTATAGATATAAAACCGTGGGAATGGATAAAGTCACCCAGGGATAAGTGAGATGAACCAAGAATCCAAGGACAAAGCTTTGGAGAACGACCCCATTTAAATCTGGAAAAGGAGGTGGTATCATCATGAGAGTGAAAAGGAGGGAGTCCAGGGGCATGTGGTACACTGGAAGCAAGAAAAGAAAGTACCTCAAAGGAGAAAGAGATTAACCGCATTGAATGCTGCTGACACATTTGGGAAGGCCAAGACAAACATGGCCCCTGGATTTGGCAACGTAAAGGTTATTGGTGACTTGACAAGAGAAATTTCAGTCGAGTGGCCTGATAGGAGCAGACAAGGAGAAGCTGTGGATACAGCAACTACACAAAACTGTCGAGAGTAGGTCACTGCAGGGGCTTGTAGAGAAACAGGAAGATAACTGGAGATATCCATATGGTCCCACAAGGCTTTTATAAGGTAGGAGATGCAGCATTTTTATGGAATGGAATGAGCCCATAGATGGGAAAAACTGATGATAAAAGAAAGGGAAGAGAAACAGCTACAGAGGCAACTCTGAATTAGGCAAAAAGACCTGAGGTTCAATGGACAAATAGTGGGAAAAACCTTTGGTCAGAAAATGGGTAGTTTACCCTTAACATCAGGAAGGAAGGTGGAGTGTATATATGGAGGTGCAGGTAGATGGGTAAGGTATAATGGGATCTCATTTGGGTGCTTCTGTTCTCTAAGAAAAAGGAGGAGACATTGAAGGTCAGAGAAAGGAAATATGAAATAATCATGTGGGAGATTAGTAGCTAGAATTGACTAAACTAATGTATGGTTGCCTACCCATTTGACATTTACGATTATACATTTAAAACAAAATGCCAACATTGTTCCCTGCTTGCCTCTAGCCTTGTGAGCTTGCACAGCAACAGGCTTGGCATTGTGTCATAACTGAGAGGAGAGGTTAACTGGCTTGTTCAAGTCTCATGCATACTTAGTGGTAGAGCCCGGATTTTCTAATTTGTTTTTAGGCTGTGCTTTGCATAAAGGTTTAAAACCCATAGGAATGCTGTCCACACATTACTTTTGCTTTTGTTTCATTTCTTTTACTACATTAATACTACCCAATTTTCTTACCCAGAAAAGAAAGAGTAGACAGAACCCTCTGAGTAATACTACTCTCTGTATCATTGCCACTTTTTTCAACTTTCTTTGGGGTGACTTTGTGCAAGGCAGCTATACTATATAGCACACACAAATAAGAGCCTCAACACCATTTATAGCACAACTCCAAGTTCCAAGTTCCAGATCACTGGCTTTGAAATGAAACGCCGGCATTTTAAATCCATGGGTAACCGAGCTCTATACATGGAAACCCAGTTAAACTCAAGTGCCCACTACCTCATGATTCTGGCTCCTTTCCAGTGTATTGTCTTCATCCACTCCAGCTAGTGTGTCTCTTTCCACATCTCCAAATAGTCCAGAGTAGCCTGAGGCCTGGACACCTGAGACTGTACCTGAGCCCTGGACACCAAGACTACCCTCCATGGTTCCCTTTGGTCAGAAAAAAATTCCATTTACTTACTGGTGCTGAACAATCAATAGTAACCCAAAAGTCATTAGGTATATTTCCATCAGTCTTCATTCTCCCATTTTAAAGAACTCTGTCACATGTACCATTCTTTCCCACAGACTAAATACAGAAGAGACAGCCGTTGCACATCTACATGCGCATCATGAAGTGTCAGTCTAGGTTGTGGCTTGTGATGCTGATGCTCTTAAGTCCTGGAATGGATTTTTTTAATTATTGAAAAAGCATGGTCTTCAGGGTAAACATACAGGGTAAATCACAGGCTTCAGAGTGAAAATATGCAGAGTAACACACAGGCTTTCGGGTAAAATGTAGAGTTAAAGGAGCGGTTACCAGCAACCCTGTGCATGTCATAGCATCCCTTCAGTGCTCACAGAGCTTCCAATTTCACCAGCTGACCTGGGTATACAGGCAAGGATCCTGCTTCCAGAAAGTGCTTATAAACTAAACAGTGTACCCTCAATAATGTCCTCTCCATAACTTTTAATTTTTGATATGTCAGATTTATTTTTCTCCCTACCTAGTACCAATGGTAACAGAATAAGGGGCCAGAGATTTTAAAGAGAATAGAAAGAGCTGGGGATATTGGATGCGAGTTTATGTAGAAGGCAATAGTTGACTGGACTTTTAACACATGAATAGGAGCTCACTCTGTACCCCAGGTGGCCTCCACAGTGGAGCCTACATGGGCTTTTCAGAACATTTTTTTTAGCTGCAAGAGCTCCTTAAAATTAATGTCCACATGCTCAATAGACAAAACAGAAAAAGAGCAGTGTTTACCATTAACTATTTGTAAGTTCAAATTTATACCACTAATTAATAAAAGAGTGAGAATGAGGCTATTTTAATGAATAGAAATATTTAAAATCCAAGCTGAAGGTTAAGAGTTACAGTCATAGACCAGCTTTAGCAACAAATTTGTCTCCATGTTCTGGTTGGTTTTGAAGAAAAATCCAAACTTCCATGGATAAAGCATTAGAAACGACAGAGTCGTTTATTTGTTTGTTAGTCTTTGATGTCTTGAGTCAACAGTCTCAGGATAGCCTTCAGTGAAACTGTACAGAAGGCTGAATGTTGAGCAACAAAATTGAATCACTAACAATATCGAAAAGCTACTCACATTTTTAAATTTTTCTTAAAAAGTTAAGAAGGTTAGACGACAAGCACCCAAAACTTATGCAGAAAAATTAATGATACAATATTATCATAGGCCCGCTATCACACAACCGACGAGAGCTTCATGGTTCACACATGCAGTGCAGTGCAGTGCGCACATGGGGCAGAAACGCACTGCTTTGCAATCTTCCCGGAGAGGACGTGTGCGAGTTTGACTCTTTTGTGAAAGTTGACTCTCAGTCACAAGGCACCTCATCGGACACACGCCTACAGCATGTTCACGGATGAGCCCAGAGATGGTAGGCTCGGCCTCGCCCAGGGGAACGAGGAAACATAGGAGCACAACTTAATCACTGAGCTCTGTGTTTGGATTTGACATGAAATAGTGTGAACTGGTGAATGGCTTTTTATAATTAATTTAAAAATAGTTAAGTCGTCATAAAATGAAACCTAAGATATACAGGCATACTGCAAAGATATTGCAGGTTTAGTTCTAGACTACCACAATAGAGGAAATATTGTAATAAAGCAAGTCGTAATCTATTTACTGGTGGATGATCTTGCGTTCAGTTTGTACCCAATGTAACATCTGTGCAGCGCACTGATGCGAGACGAGCCTGTCCTCTTGTGAAACAGGTTCCATGTAACACAGCTGGCAGAGCCTCTGGCAGGAGAAGGCTTTTAGTTGTAAGTCACTAACCTGATGCCAGAATCGTCTCAAGTCCCGTTAGCCAGGGGATGAAGGCCCTGTCTGGCCTCTGCACAGCGTAGCTTGTTTGTCCTCTCACCATCCTGTGCACTCCCTAGCTAGGCTGCGGAGGGGAGCAACCCTAAGGTACACCAGGCAACAGGTAGGAAGAGACACCCAACTCCAGAGTTTCCCATCTACGTGGGAAAAAGTGTCTTAAGCAAGACTCCTGGGGAAAAGCTCATGAAGAAGTGAAGTGATTTTTTTTTAAAGTGGGACTTTAAGGGTGTGGCCTTGAGTGCATTTGGTTGAGTTGATACTGCACACAGGGTCTAAAGCACTGGCACAACCAGCGGGAGAATCTCAGTTCTGACTCCTAATCTCATGCTAACTGGTCATTGGGGGTGGGCAAGACTGGGAGCTTGTATCTGCCATTCATTATTAAGTTAAGTTAAAGACCCTACTCTCTCAGTTTGTGTTTTTCTATAGGCAAAGCCTGAGACAAGCTTGTTTATGTGGGTGATCCAAGAAGCAAGAATGAGTGAGCAAGTGAAGCGACAAAAAGGAGAACAAAGCAGTATAGGGAAGACAAGGGTAGACTAACTCGTCTAGGGCCTTCTGAGATGCATACAAAACACCTCCAGAATGACCCACCAGCAGGACAGAGTCTGGAGCTGTTATTTATCCACCAGCTCCTGACCCCCTTCAGTGGAGGTTGCCTCCAGGGACATTTGTTTGGGTGCAATGAAGCTGTACCCACGCATGCCCCACCAGGACCCTGTGCATCAGAGAAGGCTCCGGGGAAGAAAGGGAAAGGCCCTCCCCAGTGTCCTGCAAAGAGAGAAACCTGAGCTTGCACAGAGCTCTGCATTGAAGCTCGGCTGAAGTCAGAGGTGGGCCAAGGGGTTGTGCCCGGGCATCTGGCATGATTGTTGTACCACCCAGTTCTCTATGCATTCTAGAGAGCCTACGAGCAGATATTGTGCACCAGTCTCCACTGTTACGTCAGTCAGCAGTCATCAAGGCTGTTTTTGGTAGTTCTGGACAGAGGCACTCTTCACTCACTCGTTCATCCACCCATCCATTCATTCACTCCTTGGTTATGGTTTGAATGTCTGCTAAGTACGTGGCATTGTTCTAGGCACTAAGGCTACAGCAGCGAATAAAACAGCCAAGTCCCTCCCTGTTGTCATGGAGAAAGGCAGACAAAGAAACAAACAAATGAAATATATAGTTTGTCATATGGCCATAAGTACCAGGGAGGAAAATAAAGCAGAGAGTTGTTCAGGGGGGTGCTAAAGGGTGTGCCAGGAAGGCAGGAAGATGAACAGAGGAGACCTGGTGTTTCATCAAGCTCGAACCTATTTAACTTGGCAAATTACCCCCATCTGGCTGCCTCTCACAAAACCAATAAACAAGCTTATAGAAAAATATAACTCTTTCTGTGTTGTCTCATTTAAAGATATTGGCTTATATTCAGGCAGATTCTACCCACAGGAATTGACATAATCCTCAGAGCGAGTCCAAGTGAAGGTTCTCCAGAGTCAAGAGGTCTGCACGCCCTGCATCTTCAGCCCCCTGCACCTTTCCTGCATGTCTCAGATCAAGGATTTCAGCACTGTGTGCAGACTCCGGCATCAAAGGCCAGCCTGCAGAAAATAAATATCTTACACATTAATCAATTATCAGTAAACACTGAGCTTTCTTCGCTCTGCTGAGGTCGATCCTGGTCTCCAGCTCTCCTGAAAGTCACAATTTTTTCACGGCTTCAGTTTTGACCAAAACTTGCAAAACAATAATAAATGATACAAAAGAGAGCACACGGTGTCCTTTTTTATATAGTGCCGATTAAAGATAAGTGCTAAAAAATTTGAAGAAAGGCAGATTATACCATGAAGACTTGTCAAGAGCTGCATTAAAAGAAGAATTTTAAAGCACACATAAGTCGTAGCAGAGAAGCGGGATGATTCTGTTTTGTGGGCAGCGAATAAGCTCTCGCACAGAGGGAGAACAGGGACTATGGCCTCCTAAATGAGATGATTTTTACTGGAGAAAATTGCACAAGTTGGGTACGGTTGTGTTAGGATAGGTCTGGAGAAGGCGCCCAGCAGGCACTCACCAAACAGTGGCTGTACGAAGGTCAAAGTGTGGTCGAGAAAACAAAAATAGAGTATTAGTCATTTTATAGGGAAAAAAAGGTAATCAAATTTTGAAACTGATGTTGTATAAGCATAGAAGGAGGAGATAAGTTGATCATAAATAGAGTTTTTCTAAGCTTGGGAGAATGGTGGTCCAATTAACAAAAAAGTAAAAGGCATGAAAACAGTGTATGTGTAATGAAAATGAGTGATTTTGTTTCAAAAATAAAATCACTTGTAGGATCTCTCAGAAGAAAATGAACACACATTCCTTTGACATTACATCTTCTAGAGAGAGTGTTAAAATTTGTGTTAGACACTAAGGTAAATACCTAAAATAAATTACAGAACATTCCCACCAAGGAAAGCTAATATTAATCGCCACTTTACAAATGAGGATACTTGAGAGTTAGGAGGTGACTCATTCATATTCAGTCAGACAGACAAGGGAGGGTGGAGTTCTATTCAAAGCCAACCTAATGCAAAGCCTCCATTTTCTAAGTACTGCTACATGTAACCTATGTAACCTAGTCACATAGGTTAAAAATTATTTATTGTTATTTTCTAAATATAAAAGTAATTCAGTTTAGCTAGTAATTGTTAACATTCAATATTTTTCTTCATATAACAGTAATACATGTCACTAGTAAATACATTCAAATATCAAAGATACAAAATTTGACTCCAAAAACTTCACCCTCCCCCCAGGAAATACTGTGAATAGTATTTGTGTATTTTTATTATAGGATTCATTCTATATTTATTCTGGCTTTTAAATAAGTCTTGTCACCTTTCTTCTTACCCTATTTCTACATAGAAAAGGTCATCCATTTGGTTTTATGAGGAGCATTTATTACATTCATGGCATAACCTTAGGTGTGTGTGAAATGACTTTAGTTCTTCATGAGAGAAAGAAATCTCCCTACAAATTTTCATTCCTTGAATAATTTAACTCTCTAGGTTAACCTAATTCTTTCAGTTTCCACAGGTCCAGTGTTCAGGTCAAGGAATCAGCCCCAGAAGTTCTGACCTGGCCCATTCTACATGGTTGGGTATTTTTTTCATCACGTCTGACACAATCTGAATTTGTATGGACCTTCATGGTCAATTATTTAATTAATATACACATTCCAGCCTATCTTCTTAGACTTCTTATTTTAAAGACACTAATTCAGATTAAACATTGCAGGTACAAGGAATGTGTCAACATGCACAATAGGAATGTCAGTAGAGAGGAAGCAGGGCTGTGTCTGAGAGGGGGACGCACGGTGATACAATGACAAGGCAGAGCATGGACTGGGTGAAGAGGTCAGCACACTTCACGAGACCTGTACTTTGTGCCACTCACTGCTCGAAGCTCCAGAGACGCAGCAAGCAGCACAGCAGTCAGTCCCAAGTCCCATGGGGAGACAAATATGCAAGTGACCAAGCAGGACAGTCACAGGTTGTGATAACACAATGAAGGAAAGAGGCCCTAAAAGTGTGCTTTCTCACTCAACTAGTCCAGGCTCCAGCAGATAATGGGGTCCAACATGGATGGCTCAAAGCACCTCTCACAGTGGTGGGTAGATTCAAGGAGAGAATGAGGCTGTCCTCAACCTCTTCAACCAGAGGTGAGCAAAAGCCAGGTGCTGTTGCTCCCTCAAATCTTATGAGACAAGAGGAGAAGGAAGCGGTTGTACTCAGTGGTGGTGAGCACTGGAGCCACGGACTGGAGGTGTCCGCAGGAGTGCCTATTGTCACAGGGAGCAGGGAGAGAATATAGACTTCTTTCCCCTCCCAGTCTCCTGCCAGTGCCTGCCCTTGGCAAACCCAGCCGAGAGCACACTGACAGCGCAGATGACTCAGCCAGCCGGAGCAGTGGGCTGGGGCAGGAAGCTTGCAGGGTACGGAGCAGGGCACAGGGTGGACACTGGCACTGGGGCTGCAAACAGAGAATGAGGAACATGCCGTTCTCCTGCATGCTGATTTCATGCCTCCCTCTTTCACCTCAAAGTGCCATGCCCCTGGCAAAGTCGCTTCAGAAATCAGTTCAGCAGTGTGCTATAAATATAAACACGAATTTACCTCATGACCCTATTTCCAAGGATTTAATCCATACAGTTGAAAATTCATGTTCCCATTAAACCTGTACGTGAATATTTAGAAAGGATGTCTTCAGAACCCCCCAAACTGGATATTATCCAAATCCATGCAGTGGAATTCCACTCAGCCATAAAAAGGAAGGAGCTACTGATACATGTAAACTACAGATAAATTTCAAGGCATTTATATTAAGTGAAAAGAGCCAGACTCAAAAGGCTACACAGCACATGATTCTATTTATATGACATTCTGGAATAGGCAGAATTATAAGGACGGAAATTAGATTGGTGGCTGTCTGGAGTGTGGGAACATTGCCTACAAAGGGCAGAAGATATTCTGGGGGGTGATGGAACCGTTCTGTATATTGATTGATACAGTGCCTGTGTGTCTGTCAGAACTCATAGACCTCTATACTAAAAGGGGTGAATTTTAACCATAAATAAATAATATCTCAATAAACCTGACTTAGCAATAAAAAAGCCACCTTCATACCATCTCACCAGCTCTCAGACGATGATTTTAACTTGTATACCACTGATAGAATAAAACACATCTCGGGAAATTATATTTTCATCATGAAGTTCTATGAACCCACCTGCATCCCTAACTTTACCTCTGCCTTTCCTTCTCACAATCAAAGAGCAGAAAGGACTTTGTATTGCTATGAAAGGCAAATGTTTCTTCAGGTGCTCAGAATTCTTTCCACCTTGGCTCCTCCTGCTGCTCTTCCCTTCCTCCCCAGCCCAGTCTCTTCCCTCTACCAGGTCATTTTCTTTAGCACGCAAACAATAACATTCTCCCTGATGCCACAGCCTACTCCAGTTTCTGCCCCACCCCTCTGCTCCTTCACTACAAACACCTTAAGTGATCATCTATCCAAGCTTTCTCCACCTCTTTACTCTCTTACTCCTTAAAACAATTTTGAAAAACTTCAAATGTAAAAGAAATGATAAATAATAATATAATAAATTCCATGTTTTCAATACTCTGATTTAACAGATGTTAACACTTAGCTATATTTGCTCAAGATCTGTATTTTTTTAGAAATAAAACATTACCCATATAATTGAATCCCCCTCTGGACTCCTTCCCAATCCTATTATCTCTCATACCCCAGAGGTAACCTCTCTTCTGATTTTGATATGTATCATTCCCACAATGGTTTTATATTTTACTGTACTTACATGTGTCCACATACAGTATACAGTATAGAATTGTACAGTGTGTATTTAAATTTTACACTACTGCTATCTTAGTGTACATATCTTTGTCACCTATGTCTTCAGTAGCATTTCGCATCCCATTTCTACCTTGATTTTATTTTTGCTTTCTGGAGCATGATGTTTTATAATTCTTTCAAGAAGAATCCATGTGAATAAACTTCAGAAAAATTTTGTGTTGTCTATATGCTTAAATTATAGTTGTGTCTGGAAACAGAATTATATTTCTGTTATTTTCCTCAGGTGATTAAATGAATTGTCCAACTCTCTTCTTGAAGCCAATGCAATCAATGACATATTTCATCTCTCTCTCTCTCTCTCTCTCTCTCTCTCTCTCTCTCTCTCTGTCTCTATCTCTATCTCTGTCTCTTTCTATCTCTCTCAAAGTGTTTTGTGTGTTTATCTCTGTAAGGTTTAGAGATTTTTCTCTTTGTTCTTTGCATTCTGAAATTCCACTTATACAGGAGAGAGTCCTGTTTCATGCTATCCTACTCTACAAATTTGAAGATATGCTTTTTTTTAATTTGGGAAAATGATACCTCATTATTGCTTAGGAATTTCTTCCCCTGCAGTTTCATTGTTCTTTTCTTCTGAAACCCCTATTAGATTGGCCATGCTCCTTCTGGGTTTATTCTTTTTATTTTTTACTCTTCTACTACTTATTTTATTCTTTTGGACTTGTATTCTGTGTGAATTCTTTGATTCTATTCTCCATTTTTCCTAATTTTGCTTTCCAGCCCGTCTATTGTGTTTAGGGTTATGTTTTGTGTTGTGTTTTAATTTTTACAATCAAACTTCCAATTCCAAGATCTTCACTCAAGGGAATATTCTCTTGCATTTCTCTGAGAACCCTTGTCCCCTTCATCTTCTTTAACTCTGTGTTCTCAGTACTTACATTAGGTAGTTCTTTTTCAGGGGGTTAGCTTTCAAGTGTGTGATGATCCCTGAGTCTCTGCATGAAACCATGGACAAGTGCCTAATTTCAGCCTCCTTTAAGAAGGGAAAAGGTAAGCCCTGCTGCCAAGAGAGAGGTACCAGGAACCATTCTTCCAGCCAGGAGAGCTGTCTGTCCATTCTGGGCATTATCACCATGTGGGTGCTGGTGCTGTCTCTCCTTGGCACTCCTGGGGCAGACTGATCTGTACTTAGTGCTTGACTCAAAGTCGCGTGTGTGAGTGTGCATAGGAGGGTTCAGATGCTGAAGGGCCACCCACCTGGTTGTTCCATTCTGCCCCAGGGCCCCTCCTGACTCTGGTGTCCACTTCTCTAGATTGCCCCATTTGCATGCAACCGCTCCACCAGGTTTTGAGATGTGGCTTTCTCATCCAAACCAAACTCATCCAGTTTTCCCATCTTTCAGGGAGTTCACACAGATTATGCTAAAAAGGGCATTGTCTTAGCTTTGCTTTTAGCTTTGCTTTCTAAACTGTTAGGCATTTTTGGTGCCTCCCTTTTTATAATACCAAAGAATTGGAACAAGAGGAAAAGGAGTGAGCTTATTCTGTTATCCTGAATCATTATCTTACACATCAATTTTATGTGATCCCTTAACAAATTGTCCTATTAGAGTAAAAAGACTTTTTTCTACTGAATTATTTCAGCATTTTGTAGTGATGAATTTATGTGTGTGCATTTGTATGTGTGTACCATTTTTCCTAGTTTTTTACATTTCTTGGTTAGCACTTCCAAAACTATTTTGGATAACAGTGGTCATAGTGGGTGGCCTGTCCAATCCCCTCTTTTCTAGCAACTCTGCCCCCCTCTCCAACATCCATAGCAAAACAAGAAGGCTTCCAAAAGCCACAGAGTTCCCTGCAGGGGTCTTTGCCCTGAATGCAGCTGGTTAGGGTAAGGAGAGGTACCTGACACAGGTTGTATGAAGATCAATGTCAAGGAGCTATAAGCTATTGGGTTATGAAGGATGTTATCCAGCTGAAGATGGAGAGGTATTCTAGGCAAGAAGGAAACATGTGAGGGCCATGAGAGAGGAGGGATCATGCCACAACTGAGGGGCTTAAAAGAAGTCCAGAAGGTCAATAAACTACAGGCCTAGGGAGAGTGCCTTCCTCCTTCTTCTCTTCCTCCTCTTCCTCCTCCTCCTCATAATCATCAGTTGTGTCCCAGCCCCCTAATTTACAGGTGCCAACTTATTTAGGTGAGGAAGAAGAGTTGAGGAGGGACCATATCTTGCAGGACACTGAAGACAATTAAAGATTTTTGTTCTCATTTCAAAACAAAGGAAGTAATTAAAATAAAATTTAAAAAAACAATAACCTGACTAGATGTGCAGATTAAAGACACATTCTAACCCTACATCATACAATGAAAAGAAACTGGGTGAGAATAGAAGCAAGCAGGCCAATTACGAGGCTGTTTCAGGGGCAGGTACTCTTACTTTATTCCAGACTTTTATGGGAACACCCTGGTGTTGCAATACTAAGTGTGATGGTGTTTGTTCTCATTTTAAGACAGGAATGTAAGTGAATTCTACAAATTTTTTTAAAAGTATGGAATAGCTTTTTTTATTATTAACACGTTAAAATATATTTCTTAGAAATCTAGGGGAAAACCTACTTGGTCATGTAGTGTATTACATTTATTCCATTATTTACTATTTCCATTGAAAATAAAAGCTGATATGCCATTTTCTTTTGAAAGATTCTCTCTCCAGTTTCACCTTTAAGGTTAATCTAACTTTCAAAAACAGATTAGGTTGCTTTTCATCTTTCTCTCTGCCCAGAAGTGATTTAAACAGCAGAAGTTTTGTTGAGTCCTGAAAAAAAAACCCCACCCATGAAATTGCCCCAGCCTTGACTTTCTGGGGGAAACGGTTCTTTAGCAACTTTGCTAATTTTTCTCTTCATTATTTATTTTATGGTTTGTATTTTTTTCAAACTGTCCATTTATTCAGATGATTAACATAGACTGGAATATAAATTTCTCTTATTTCTCAAACTCTCCTATATGTGTAAATGCCATCTCTCATTCTTAATTTGCATTTGTTTTCACCCCTTGACTAATCTTTGAGGAAAAGTGTCTATCTCATTATGTTTTCAAAGAAACCAGTTCTTAGAATTATTTATTAACTATGGAGATTCTTTCCTGTATTAAAGGTAGTGATTTCTGCTTATCTTTCTCTAATTTTCTTACTTATTTTGTTATTTCCTATTATGTTGAGTTGAGTGTTACTTATATTTGTTTTCCTTACTTAATTCTTTCATTTAAAGCTATGCATTTTCCTGTTATTACAGCCTTGACCACATCTCATATTTTTATATGCCATGTATTTAATAGCCCTTTAAAATACAAAAGTGCTTGCTGCTTGTTTTTTTAATGTGGTTTACAATGTCAATTTTATTACTCTGATTTAGTTCTTGATTTTTAATCCCCACACTTTCGACACAGACTTAAAATAACATATATTATAAGGTCCTTAGCTCTTCTGCCTTGAGAGCAAAGCAGAATATACCCCCTCTTGTGTTCTTTTGCTTTTTCCTTTAACTTCATCACATTAAACAGACTACATCTTGATGTCCACTTCATAAGATATTGGTTAGAAATCATAGTGCCCTCATTTTCCCAACTCAGAGGTAAGGCATCCCCTGCAGAGTAACATCCAGAAACACACCTTTTCTCTCTCAGTGTTCTTAAAGTATGCTTAAACTCATGATTAAGTAGGGTTTTTTTTTTCAGGTTTCAGTACTCAATATTCTAAGAATGAAGTGACATCAGAGAAGTAATTGCTATAGTGCAAGATGTTGAAAAGGTCCATAATAAAAATCACATGGATTTCTTGGAAGGAAAATCAGTTTACAGTTCAAACACAGGGCCTGGGTGGAGATACAGAACCAGTGGAAGAAATCAAAACACATGGGAGTCAAGGGTAATGATCAGAACAGCTTCAAAAAATGAGACTGAAGGGCCAGGCAAGGATGAGAGTCCAGTAAGACAGAATGACCAGAACGACAGGATTTCACTTTGTGGTGGGCCCACTAAAAGTATTTTCTTCACCTGAAACTTTTAAAATAATTGAGATTTCATGATGTATCAAATTAAACCTGTTTGGTACTGATATGTTTTCTCGTATTTGTATGATTGCTTGGTAGCTTTTGGTATTTGTTGTGTTTTCCTTGCTGTAGGATGAAGTGGAATCTGTAAAAGTTATGAGTTAAAATTTTGTAAAGTAATAAGAAAATAGTCATCGGCCATTGGCATAGGCAGCCACATTCCTGAGCCAGAAAACTCTGTCCCTTGGATGTACTCTGCCAATTTGACATCTTTTACTTTCTACCTTTGTGGTAGCTCTCTTCCAGATGACCTCCACCAGTCCATCAGGTTCTTGTACATGCATGCTACTTCCTCCATCCAGAGGCGGATTCTAATTCCTCTGTCCTAGATCTTAGTGATTTATTTAACCAATAGAACACAGCAAAAGTGACACTATTTCTATGCCTTCTCAGGCTGAGTCATAAGCAGCCTTGCAGTTTGCTCCTGGTCTCCTTAGCTAATTCACTTGTAGTACACATTCACCACAGTGTAAGAAGCCTGTGGCACAAGCAAAAGCCATGTGTAGGTGTGCCTGTCAGCAACTTCAGTTGAATTTCCAGCTGGCCTCAACCACCAGCCTTTCAGTGAGATTTCTTGGTCAGTCAATACAATTGGACCTTTAGTTAACTGCAGCCTCATCTGATGTCTATTTGAGACTATAAGAGTTTCCAAATGAGAAACCTGCTAAGCCCAATCAAGCCACAGAACTTAATGAATAACAGCAAATTGTTTACATCTCAAAGTTTTGGGTTGTTTCTTTTAATACAGCAATAGATAATGAGAATAATCTTCTATGTTTCAATGACCCAAATAAACGTCTTCCCAAGGGATACATGCATTCTTTACTTGTTTAAATATATAATACCTTCTTTCAGGTTAAAGTCAAACCACACTGATTAGGAGCAAGGCTTCCTTGCTTATTTCTGCTCTGAGTCATTATTATGCTATTTCTTGGTCAAAGAGCAGTATAATTTCCAGGTTCTTATTGAAAATGGAGACACCTCATTTTTGCACCCATCAATCACTTAATGGTAATTAAGGGGAATCTTCAGGTTCTGATTTTAGTAAACTATTGAGTTTACTGTTCAGAGTTGCTGTTCAACTCAACAGGTGTTTGTCAACTATCTTCTGTGTACTGTGATAAATACTATAGGGGTTACAAAATATATGGGTTCCTGCCCTTACAAACCCTTTACTTCAAAAGCTAACATAACTACAATATGAAGACATTGTAATTCAAGAAAGAATGTGATGGTGCCCAGCACAAGAGGTACAAATAAAGTCACATTAGCGCTCAAAAGAAAAAGACGAGCCCTGGCTAGTGTGGCTCAGTGGACTGAGCACTGGCCTGCAAACGAAAGGGTCATAGGCTCAATTCCCAGTCAGGGCACATGCCTGGGTTGCAGGCCAGGTCCCCAGTTGGGGACACACAAAAGACAACCACACACTGATGTTTCCCTCCCTCTCTTTCTCCCTCTCTTCCCCTTTCTCTCAAAATAAATAAGTAAAATCTATTTTAAAAGAAGAAGACAATAAGTATTATGCTGGAGAATGTAGAGGGGGACCTAGTTTGAAACCTAGACCTACCACTAACCTGGATAAATTACTTAACTTCCCTCATTTATAATATAGGGATAAACAGACTTCATTAATCAATTTTCTTTTTTTTTTAAGATTTTATTCATTTTTAGAGAGAGGGAAAGGGAGGAAGAAAGAGAGGGAGAGATACATTAGTGTGTGGTTGCCTCTCACATGGCCCCTACCCCATGGGGTCCTGGCCCGCAACCCAGGCACGTGCCCTGACTGGGAATCGAACCAGTGACCCTTTGGTTCATAGCCCACGCTCAATCCACTGAGCTACACCAGCCAGGGCTCAACTTTCTTTTAATATGTTTTTTAGCAACTACTTTATAAGATTATGAGAATTAGATAAAGTTAAGATAAAAAACTAGTGTTTATTTCATAGAGGTGCTTTATTGATAGTGTTATGAATATCATCGTCACTGCCACCATCATTTAATTAGTGGGATCAGAAAAGACTTAGTGAAGATATAGTGCTTGAGTTGAGACATTTAAAATTGACATTGTTTTTTGCCCTGGCCAGTGTGGCTCAGTCGGTTGGAGAATCATCCCATAACCAAAAGGTTGCAGGGATGTTGCAGGTTCAGTTCCCTGTCAGAGCACATACCTAGGTTGCAATAGAATTGCTGGTCTGAGCACGTATGGGAGGCGACCAATTTGTGTTTCTCACTCGAATCAATGTTTCCCTCTCTCTTTTCCTCTCTATCTGAAAGCAATGGAAAAATGTTGGGTGAGGATAAAAAAAAAACCTCTCAGATGGTATTTTTACCTCACGCCATGTACAAAAATTAACTCAGAATGGTTCAAAGGCCTAAGTGTAAGAGCCAAATCTATCTCATAGAATAAAACACAGGTGTAAATCTTTGTAACTTTGGATTCAGCAATGGATTCTTAGATATGACACCAAAAGCACAAGCAACAAAACAATTGGATATATTGAACTTCACCAAAATGAAAAACTTGTATGTTTCCTAGGACACTATCAAGAAAATTAAAAAACAACCCCAAGAATGGGAGAAAATGTGGGCAAATCATATATGTGATAAGGGACTTGTATCTAGAACATATTAAATAAAACACCCTTACTCAATAATAATAGGATAAATAAGTCAATTCAAATGGACAAAGTATTTTAATAGACATTTCACCAAACATGATATACAAATAACCAATAAGCACATGAAAAGATACTCAACATCATTAGTCTTCAGGGAATTGCAAATAAAAACCACAGTGCAATACCATTTCACACCAACTGGGATGACTATAATCAAAAAGTCAGATGATAAACATCAGCGAAGATTAAAAGAAATTAGAATCCTCACATGCCGATGGTGAGAGTGTAAAATTGTGCAGACCTGTTGGAAACCAGATTGGCAGGTTTTCAAATGGTTGAACAGAGTTACCATATAACCCACTAGTTCTACTCTTAGGGATATATCCAAAAAACTGAAAATATGTATTCAAATAAATGCTTGTACACAAAAGTTTATAAAAGC
Organism: Carollia perspicillata; assembly: GCA_004027735.1. Classification (NCBI taxonomy): domain Eukaryota; kingdom Metazoa; phylum Chordata; class Mammalia; order Chiroptera; family Phyllostomidae; genus Carollia; species Carollia perspicillata. Next base: position 21,610 of record PVKM010008233.1, read on the forward strand.
ACTATTCACAACAGGCAAAAGCTGGTACCAAGAAACATTTGTCCATCCAATGGTGAATGAATATGCCAAGTGTGTTACATCTATATAACGGAATGTAATTCAGCAAGAAAAAGTACTGAAATACTGACACATGCTATAGTAAGGGTGAACCTTGAAAACTTTATGGTTAATAAAAGAAACCAATCAAAAGAGCACATATTACATCATTTTATTTGTATGAAATGTGAAGAATAGGCAGATCTATGGCAACAAAGTAGATGAGTCCCTGCCTAGGGCTGGGGAGATGGGGAGTTGGGTGATAACTAAAGAGCGCAGGGTTTCTTTCCAAGGTGATGACAGTTCTGTAATTGACACAGCAGTGGTGGTGCAATGCTGTGAATATACTCAAGCCCACTGAAGTGTACACTGTAAATGAGTGAATCATATAGCACATGAGTTATATGATGTTGACTATTTCGACATCTGGAGGGGAGGAACAGTGGGAGGAAGTGGGACCCAGGGAAGCTGGCTGAGAACAGCAGGGGTGACGATGCAGAGGCAGGACATGATCAGAGCCTAAGGTGTTTGTAGCAATACAGTTGGAAATTAACCTCTGTGAGACAATGTGGTGGAGGGCTATAGGGGCCAAAAAGTCGCTGGTCCGGCAGAAAGAGGTTGGGGACCTGAACAGTTGTAGTGACGACAGAAAGGAAAGGACACACAAAATACTGTCATAGTTGAGTTAATAAGACAATTATTTTATCTGCTGAAACAGGGCTCAAATTAGGGGGACTCATCCAGTCATTTCTGGTGGTATAGTTTTAAGTTCAAAAACAGAAAAAAAATAATATTTAGCTAATATAAATCAAAAGTCAGGATAAGGAGCTCATTTGGCAGGGAAGAATGGTAATTTATGTTTAAATATACAGAGCAGAGTCAGACAAAGTTCAGAGAGATGGGCAAAGGCAGAACCCTGGAAAACACTTAGATTTCCTATCTGTGATATGGACCTAATTAGAGTTCCTCATTCTAGTAAAATTTTGCCTTTGTTGTTATTTGCTTTGGTGGGTGGTTTGGGGAAGGATGGGGAATGGAAGAAACTGACATTTATTGAGTGTTTACTATGCATAAGGCACTCTTCTAAATTTTTTTAATATGCACTGTCGTATTTTCTTACTACAACCTCATGGAGTACATATTTCTTTTATTATTCTCAGAATTCGAAAAGAGATCTATGTGGTTAATGGTTATTTGTTGCAAAGTGTAAATGAGGCAACAAGTCTGGGAGCCTGTCTGGCCCTTCTAGGTGATCAACAAATGTCTATTTCTTTTCCCAGACCTGCAGCAGCCTGCCCTCCATGGTTGCTGGCTTGTCACAAAGCCAGATTTGAATACCCTATTACAGCCTCTCTCCTCCCTTCTCCCAGTGTCATTGGCACAATGCGAGTGTTACCCTAAAGCTGCATTTCTCTGCCCCTATACCGTCCCTGATGACTCGGTTCAGTGTATATTTGCATCCCCCTCCACTTCTCTGCTTCCCTCCCACCCCACTGATATCCTTTCTGGCCTTTGCTGAACCAGTGGGGTTAAATAATGACAAATGCGCACTGGATTTGAAGCTACGGTTTAGTGCTTGTTGGGAATTTGGTGGAGGCCCACACACCCATCTCATTTATAACTTACGTCACTGGAATCAATCGGGACTGCTAAAAACAGAAAGATTATGATCCCCTACCAGCCTCTCCAACTCATCTCATACACGAGAGAAGAAAGCAGCAAAAGGCTCTCTCTGTAAGCTTTTACAACAGTAAATTGTAGCTCATCAGAGCCAATTCTCCAAGCCATTTGCTGTAATCTAAACCAGAATTTCTCATCTCCCCTTTTATGATCCCATTTTGGGGCTCCGTGAAGAGGTTCAGCAGCATGTCCATATGTTATCGTTCTAATGAAAACAATCAGAGCCTAGTGAGGATTAATCACCTGGTCTTATCATCCATTAAAGGAGAGTCTCATGAACCAAAAGGCATATGTTTTGTTCCTGAATTCCAGAGATAAAAACCCAAAGGAGATGAGAGAAGTGAACTAAAAATGCAGTTGAATTAGAATTTTGAAAATGAATTCTATCTCATCAGTAGCTCCTTTAATTGAGCACTTATATGGAGTTGAAAATAAAATATCCAGCCTTAGACAGTTGTGTTTTGTTTTTTTTTTAAGAGGGAGAGAAACATCTCCCACTCATGCCCTGATGGGACCAAACCTGCAGTCCAGGTATGTGCCCTGACTGGGAATCGATCCTCAACAGTTTGGTTTATGGGACATCGCCCAACCAACTGAGCCACACCAGCCAGGGCTTTCTTTTTTTTTTATGTTTCTTCTTTTGTTATTGTAATTCTCATCATTTAACATGAGTTTTGGAATTCCAGGGAAACTGGAATTGCTTTCATCAGCTTTTTCACTAGTGTGCAGAAATCATTAGGCCCCTACAGGGTACTCAGGGGCCACATTTGAATGGGGCACTATGAGGAAATCACTGTGGCATAGCACTGTTTAAACACCTAGTTGTATTTGGTTTAAAAGTATCCATAAAGGAAAATAATGTACAAACCATTTAAGAAACATGGTGAGACAGAAGACTGGTGGGTGAGTTAGGGAATAACTGAAAACACTTCCACATTCCCACTAACCAAAGGCAGGGCATTGGAAGCAGGGAACATGGACGGCCTGACAAGGACACCACTTGCTTGCAGACTAATTGTCAGAACAAAGTCATGTGTACCATACACTTCTGTGACCCCTCATCCTCCTCCAACTGAAATAGACACATTGGGGCAAATGAAAGTTACATGAAGAATAATTTGAGTGTCCATATTTTATTTTGTTTGGCCTATTATCTTAATGAAGAATATGTTGTATTTGAATCAGCATTTCCCAAAGTGAGTTGTGCTGAGCACCAAGAGAATGTGATGATGGGAAAAATGTTAGGGGACGACAGTGTGCAGTCAAAATGTTTAAAAAATTGCCCCATTCTTTATTCTTCTTGATTTACCTCTCACATTCACATGGTAGGGACTTTGAGAAGTCTTTCAGTAGAAAAAAATGCCAAGTTCTGTTTTTTGCTTTTTATCCTCACTTGAGGTATGTTTACTGTATTTTTAGAGAGGGGGGAAGGGAGAGAGAAACATTGATTGATTGCCTCCCATATGTGCCTTGGCTGGGGATCGAATCTGCGACCTAGGCATGTGCCCTGATAGAGGATAAAACCCACAGCCTTTTGGTGTGCAGGACAATGCTCCCACCACCTGGGCCACCCAGCCAAGACCTAAAAAAAGTTTTTAACTCAAGTTCTCCCAAGCTTAGATAACAGATAAAATTGTTGTCCTTTTAATATCTATTGCGATTTTCTAGAACTAGTGAGTGTTCCACGGAGCACACTGAGGGAACGTCTGCCTGCCCAGAGAGCCACGTCCAGGAAAGCCTGAGAAATCAGTCCATGGGTCTATAGCCAGGAACAGACTTGGTCCTGGGCAATGGCTTCATTCTCAGGCAGAGTATCTTAGAGCATTACCATAGTGGTCACATGGTACCCACCTAATAACTATATGTTCAGTGGGAGAAATACACGTCAAGAAAGCTATTTTGTGATCCATACTAGCTGACTCCAGCCAGGCTGCATCATTCTTTGGGACACATGGAAACTGTGTTTGATAGATGGCCTGGCTACCGTCTGATTAGGCAGGGCTTTGTCCCCAGATCTCTGCTAGTTCCACGTTAGACAGAAGTGCTGGAAGTCTTACCATGGGGTTAAAGGAGGAGCAAGGCGACACGTAGTCATGCTCAGCCTCAGGCATTCTTCTACGTTTGTACAAACATTCAAGTCTGTGTGAACCCTTCCTGACCCATCACATAGTGGAGAAAGAGCCTGTGCTTGTGCATCAGACAAAACCCAAGTCGAGGTGAAGATATTGCTGTTTCTAATCTTGTGAGCTTGGGCAAGTGGCTTAAGTGACTCTTACCCTCACTTTTCCAATCTGTAAAGTGGGGATAAAGATAAATTCTACCTCCCAGAGTTGTGAGGAATAAAAGAGAACACGAATATCTGGAGCTAGGAACAGTGCCTGGAACACGCATGCTTAAAAGATTTCAGGTCATGACTATAGTGAGGGTGATGACTCTCATTTTGGGATGGGATGTCATAAAATGAGAACTACAGTGTGGGTCCTGATGCCTACCTAGAATATGAACTAAGAAAGGTTTTATGATGTTTCTATTACATATCACACAGCATTACAAAGTTTCCACCCATTGCGTTAGCTACAAAAGACTAATCAGACAGAGAGGTCTGGAGAAAAGAGAATAGGAAGGGTGATGCAGGTTCAGTGGTACCCATTCAGACTTCTTAGGGTCTCCAGAACCACCCACAAGGGCAGAGCAGAAGTGTGCATACAGAAACCAGATGTGCTCCTGGTGCTGACATGTGCCCAGTTAAGCAGCCTAAGCCCCACCTCAAATGGTACAGATGATTTAGGCTGGCTCGGGGGTGACACACACAAAGAATAAGGGCATATTAAAGGGAGGGGTCAAGGTTAGAAAGCCAGATACGAGGGACTCCCTGAGTGCTGCCCTCAGCCAGCTGCCCTTCCCCAGTGGATCTGCACAGGAAGTAAATCAGGGATGAGCTGGGGCTTTACCCAGACCCTGTGCAGAATCAGGGGCACCAGGCTGGCCCCATGGAGAGAGCCTCTGCCGAGTTGGTTCAGGATGAGAGACCAGGAAGGACAAGAGTTGCTGCCTGCTTTGCCGTAGCCCACAGATCAGACTCCTGACCCCACAGTAAGAGCAAGGCACATCTGCCCCTGCAACCCAGGGTGTGAGAGAGTGACAGGACACAGGGGAGGGGCAGGGAGTGGGCACAAGGTCTAGAACCGAGTTGCCCAGCATTCCTCCCTCCAGCCTCAGGTAGGCAGCCATTCTGAAGAGGTGAGACCATCGAAAAGAAGAAAGAGAAAAATAGGACGTGGCTTTCTCCCAAGAGTAACAGACTCAGACATCCATTCCTTCCTTCATCCCCTCAACAAGTACTTACTGAATATCAGACAAAAAGTGGCAGAAAATCCCTTTCTCACACCCCTTGTAGAGCTTACAGTCTGATGCATGGTCGGGGGGAGTTGACAATAAACACAATGAATATGTAAATTATATGGTATCACAGATGGTGATATGTGTTATGAGCACCATGAGCATGGTAAGAGAGATTAAGAAATGCAGTTCACAATTCTTAATAGGAAATAGGCAGAGCCCTCTCTGAAAGGTGGTGTCTGAGCAAAGGTTTGGACTCACTGAGAGTAAGGCACGTAGACATGAGGAAGAAGAGTCCAGCCATTGGGAAGAAAAAGGACAAAGTGCTGAGTCAGGAGCAACCCTAGAGCTTATAGGGCATGCCTGTCACATAGGATACAGACTAAAGGGGAAACAATTGAGAACAGAAATCACGGGAACAAGATGGGCCATTCCTTCAGCCCCAGTGCAATGTCCTGGTCCTGGCAACACCCCTAGGCACTCCTTCCAGGTGCAGGAAAAGGACATGGGCACTAAGAAGTGGAGGAGGGGAGCCTCTTATAGGAGGGGGGGGCTCCTATAGGGCCCACAGCGAGCAGAGGGGGGCAGGCAGTGTCTCAGATGACCCTGACCCTCAGGACTGTGGGCACCTGAGCTTGCAGTTCATTCAATGTGCTATGTGGGGCTGAAACAACTGGTCAGCAGGCAGCGGGACAGGCTATATCTCAAGGTGGTTTTATTTTGTGAGAGTTGCCAGCCCCAGACAGTAAATCTTGGGTTTGTGGCTAATCGCAATGCTTCACTCTACCAGTGAGTCAGGCAACCCTGCTTACAACCTGGGAATGTTTAAAACCCCTTCCCTGGAGATTTGACTCAGTAATGCTCGGGTGAGACCCAAGAGTCTTAGTTTTTACAGAGCTCTACTAGGAAATGTAATGAGCCTCCAGGCACCGAGCTGTATGTCCACACCCTGTGCTTGGCTGTGTGTGGATTCCAGAAGGATTGTCTCTAGCCAGCCCCCAGCTTACCACTTGATAGTATTATTCATGGTTCACCCTTCAGTGAAAGCTTTTTGACCTTAAGTATGGAGGAATTTAATATATTGTGGAGGGGCCAAAGACTTTGTCTTTTCATTTCTTTGGCTTTAAATAATTCCCACAAGAGATTCAAATATTAGGTTTTCCCATGGTTTACCCTTTATGTTTTAAGTCACATCCCTCTGTAATCCTCATTTAATATGCGGGTGACAGTGTGTTTCTCAACACTTAGAAATAAGCGCTCCATGGCCAGGACAACGATGAACTATGGCTGCTAATAGTGCGCAATGCAGGTTTTCCAGGCTCTCGGAAAACATCAAAGTCTTCCATTGTCAGAATCTGTGGGTGGAAAGAAACGTGAAAAGGAGCCTTCCGATCCCACGTGAGAGTGGAGGAGTGGTGAGTGGGTTGGATTTATGGACTGTTAGCTGCCGTCTTCGGATGCCTGCGTGGCCAGGACTGAGGTCATCAGGAAGCAGGCGTGTGGCTTCCTAACAGGTGTTTCCAAAGGAGCCTTCCAGCCCTGGCTCCACTGGCCCTGGCCGCTTTCCTCCACCTGGAGGAAGGGGCACAACTGTTGGGCAGGGGTCCTCAGTCTCAGGGCTGAACACACACAAGCGTTCTCCTAAAAGAAATGGCTTGGACAGAAAATAATTGTCACATGATTGGAAAACCTATTTCAGAAAACTGACATGAGTGTCTGTGTAGAGTCTGAACTCTGAGAATTGTTTGGAAATAGGGAGAGTCCTTCAAACTCTAAAAAACAAATTCCTGTAAATGTGTGGCTTTGTTGTGCCTGCAGTCTCAGGTTTGGGGATGAATGTGGGAGAGGATGCAAAAGCTCAGAGTAACGGTTGTGCCACCAAAAAAGAGACCCAAGATGCACTTGTGGTCTGTCCACCCAGCCTATCTGTGAGCCACCAGTGATTTCCCGTTCCTTGTCTATGGGAGCTTAAAGGGCCGAGCCTGCACCCCTGCTTCAAGCTTGGACCTGTAACCTGCTATCCAACCGGAATCCCCCAGTCTCCTGAAGAGTTATTGGAAAAGGTCTGTACTACCAGGTACAGACCAGGTTGGTGAGTCACTTGAAAGCGAAGCTATGTTTTCCTGGGCCATTTTTGATACCATATGAGGAAGGCCAACTTGAGGGCAAAGGCAACACGCAGAACAGTACAGGTGACAGAGAGAGAGAACAGCATAGTCCTAAAGGCATTGTTTGAGCTCCTGGTCCCGGCCATGTACAGAGCCTCCCTTATTTAATTTGCATGAGCCCGTGGATGCCTGTGCTTGCATAAAGAAGACGCAGACTTCATTGTGTGAGCAGAAGATGCAGACTTTGTTGTGTCTCCACCAGGCAATAATGTGTTTGTGACTCGTTAAAAATCATGCAGCCAGGGGTTACAGAGAGAAGTCAGGAAAACTAGGATGGAGCACCAGCTTTTGACAACCTGTGGCATACTCCTTCATAAAATCAGAGAGTGCACCAAGGTAAATTCTCAGTTCTTCAACTCTATTATCTTATGGACTCAGTGAAATTACAACCTAACACCATCTTTAAGTTCATATAAATGCAATGTCTTCTCTACATTTAACTGCCTGATTATACTTCCCATTTCAAATTTCATCATCTATGGGAGAAGGAATACAAAATTTGACGCCCTAAGCTTTAGAAGGTGTCAAATTTTTACAACTTTTTATCTATGATTCTGTTTCCATAACGGTCAGCAGGAGGAAAACAAGTCTGACTAAAATGAAACCCCATTACGGGAAACAGTCATATTGTCAAAGAGCAAGTAGAATGGTTTTAGAGACATTTACAGGACACCCCTCTTCCTACGTCTCCATTTACAGCCTCTCTCTCACAACCTACGCTCTGCTCTTGGCTTTGTCCTTCATGGACCTTTGAGCCAAGTTGGGACAAGAGCTCTCTGTAAACAAATACAGTAGTTCCAGGTAGCTTTCCTGGGTGCCTCCCACTCTGTTTTTGCCTTCAGAGCAAAAATATACTTTGTCCATAGTTTACAGGGAATTAATGTTTCTCCAACTATTCCCTCCCCTAGAGTCCTGTAAATATTTCCTCATTGGATTAGCGGCAGCTAAATCTCTCAAAACGAATACAATTACCCTTAGAGAAATTGTTTACATTTTGTTTGTGAAATGAAGATGACCTTATAATTAAACATCTAGAGAGACAGAATCTGGCTTTTGTTTTCATAAGAAATAAAGGTCTGCTCAATTCCTCTTAACACACTCACAGAAGGAGCTCAACAAGCCTTTTAGACCAGCAATCAATGTGGACTCACCTGCTCCTACCTATAAATCAGAGATAATGAAATTTGCCACGTCTCTGCTTTAAGCTCCAAAAGAGGGTAGAGTTGTGGGTCAGGGAGTAAATTGCTGTATAAATGCAATACATTGATTTGTGAGCCTTTCAGATTTGGTTTGGGGAGGGGGAAAAAGGGTTAATTCGATTTTGCAGTAAGTGTTTTCTTTCTTCTCCAGTCTGGTCATGGGAACATTGGAAATTCTGGCGGTTGCTAAGCAAAAATTTAGCTGCTCTGAAACACCCAGCGGGAACCCAAGGTAAGGAATTACTGAGTTCAGATGAAGTTATGTCTGAGGATGGAATGCAACAGAGACCGCCCCCACGCCCACCCCAGCTGCGCCTTGCCAGGTTGTGGTTCGGCAGGCCATGGGTGCGTGCCTCCTTCTGGCTACCTATGGCCGTACATCCTGATCAGAGGCCCCCTGCCCACAGCCACTGCTCTCTGGCTGTGCCTGTTTGAGCCTAGAGGTGTTAATGGCTTTCAGCTGCTCTGGGCCCTGGGTTTTCCTCCCCTTTGCTGGTTCACATGCTCCCACGAGCTCGTCATTAAACTCCTTCTGGACATTTGTACTCCATGTCAATGTATATTAATAACACAGATAACCCTTGAATTATGACAGATACCAAGGGGTAAGGAGTCAAAAAAGCTATCAGTGATATTTCCTCCACTGTCTGAGAAAGTCGTAAATATATCTTTTCTCTCTTGGTGCTCCATTTCTGTAGTCAACATTATCATAGGTAGTTTTTCTTGATCCCATGTGGTTTCATTCCCAACACACCTGTAAGCACACATGCACATACCTGCACATTTTTTATTAAAAAGCTGATTCCCAGCCCTAGGATTTTCTGGAACTCTGCCCACCTCCTCTGTTTCCCATAACCCCACTGACATCAAAGAGCAAAGGCTCTATTTCCAACCTTCCCAGCTCTACTTCAGATATTCTTCCCGAGGCCCCACCCAGACCAAGCCTGGGGTTCTCGGGACCCAGAGGACCAGGGCAGCAGACACAGCAGGTGGAGACACTGAGACAACCACACCATGAAGCATGAACAGTACAGTGTTGGGGCCTGCAGAGAGACGTGATGAGGCGGGAACACAGATAGCGTCATGTGAGACCCGTGCCCTGAGGAACTGGCTTTATCAGAATTTCATCTTAACTGGCATGTAGGAGTTTTGGAGCAAAGAGAAGAGTGAAGAAAATGGCTTATGAAATACAATGTCCAGGTGGATGTGCTGTTGGAGGACAGGAGGTCAGATGGCTCCCAGAATCTGTGCTCTACAGGAAAATAGAATAAAACGAGGACAGAGCCTGCCGAGATCCATCAGAATCAAGATACAGGATTTGGAACTCGGATAAGCCCTTTTCTTCCTCTCCTATATAGTTTTTAGGCTTAGAATCCTATGATTAAAGAGTTTGCCTATATTTTTTCATTGGTAACATTTTATTTCCCTTGGCTTTGTTAGTCTATTTCTTTTAGAGCCAGCATCGGTTGCACACTGGGATCATCCCAGTGGGCAAATTTTAAAATACTAATACCCAAGTCTCCCCTCCCAGCCTAGATTTTAACCTACTTGGTCTAGGGAGTTGTTTTTGGCATCTGGATTGTTAAAATCCACTCTGCCCCCAGGTGATTCCAGTATTCAACCAAAGATGAGAATCGCTGCTTTAGAAGTTGTCATCCAGACTTCCCTGGACTTGGGGAATTAAGGAGAAGAGTTTTTTTAGCCATTGACAGGTAGGTGAGAGTGACACTGAGCACTGCCAGAACTGTGGCACAAGACACCGTGGCAAAGGGATCACCACACAGGACATACAAAGCCCTACCTGAAGGACTTCCAGCAATGCCCTTCTCCATCTCGCCAGATTGTCTTTCTTTGAGCAGTGGTTCTCAAACTTGAGCATCATCAGAACCATCAAATGATTAGAGCTTGTTAAAAAGCAGCCTGTTGGGCCCCCCACCAGAGTTTCTGATTTGGTAGTTTGGGAGGGAAGCCATAATTTGCATTTCTGACCCAGTCCTGAATGATGCTGCTGGTCCAAGGAGTGCACTTAGAGAAGCATTGCCCTTGAGAAAGTGCCTCTCCATCTATCCCTTAGTCTCCTTTATTTTCTGTGATTAAGAGAGTGGTTTCTTTACAACCCTGAAGAGAGCCCTCCTACTCTGTGACCACACACAGGGAGGCATCAATCATCAGGGCAGCCAAGCTTTATCTGTTCCCCACCAGGTGCTTGTAGCTACACAGTGCCTAAGGCCAACGCAAAGGTTTATTGGGAACTTGGGTTTTCCATGGCTGTCATTAAAGAGCTTGGAACCTACACAGCAAGAAACACCCATTTGTCAGTAAAAGGATTTCCTCCTATGATCACAAATGGTTTCCAGTCATGAAGAAAACTCAGGAGATGCATAGGAAGAAAAATTGCCAAGTCCATGGCTATAGGCCCAGTCCATCCTGAAAATCAAATTGAAAAGAAAACTAGAGAAATAGTTTGGCTTCTCTTTACACGTTGCACTACTCTTTGGCATAAATGGATTTGTCCAAGTTTCTCATTTTCAACATTTGCAAAGAGACTATCCCTTGAGAAGTAAAAGGAGTAACTACAGAGGTTTCAACATTTTTACTAATAAAGGAGTAGTCAATTTCTGTTTTCTTTTCTCATAAACACAAACATCCCATCATTCATTTTTAACTATTGGCTTTTCTTCTTTACATTGAAACACAATTTGGAAATAACAAAATCAGTGCTGCTGATTTTCTCCAGCCTCAGCAAAGAAAATGTACTGGCTAAGACAAAGATCTAAACTCTGTTGGGCTCTTCCACAGTTAAATCTGTGCAAAGGTTCAGGTTAGCCACCCTGATACCTCCATCTAGGTGAGGACAATGATAACCTGTTTGTTTGCATCCCATATCCATGCTGATGCTTTGGGACCATGGGGGACTAAATCCAAAAGCTGGGACTGTGAACATCAGGTTGTGTCCCTGGTTCTCTGGGATAGACATGTCTCTGCAGCAGGTGCAGATGTGCCCAGGCGGCCTAGAGCAGGGATCATGGACATGGACCCACAGAGGACAGGAATTGTTCCTACAACCACTTGAATGAGCCCCATGTGGCGTGAGGAGGTAGCCCAGTATGTCCTGAAGTCTACAGCATGAGATGCGAATTTTACAAATGTTAGCTGTTTCTGAGTGTCATGGACACAAAACTTTGAAAAACATGGGGTTAAAGAAAGTCCATCACATCCGTTTCTTTATCTCAGGACTTCTCAGAACTTTGAATATACTAACGTGCATAGTGAAATTTCAAGAAAGAGGTTATTGGACCTTAGGAAATGTATTTGGTCATAGAAAAAAGTAGGGAAACTTCTCTGGGGACATCTGTGAGGAATTGCTTTGGGAGACAATAGACAATGTCTAGCCTCTTCTTGCAGAAATTCTACATTCCAAGTTTCCAGTATCTGTGATGAGGGAATGAGTCTTAACGAACCAACAAAACTCAGGGGCGAGTCTGGAAGCAGCCGCAGCCATGTGGCTGTCACCTAAAAAACAAAGTGTGTGAAGCCTTTTGACTGTTCCTTCTGCTCCCTCCCCATCACCTCGCTGGGGTAAGAAAGTGATTCTGGTGGAAAAGAAAAACCAAGAGAGGACTTTAAAACACTAAGTTCCAATTTTAATAGGCATATTTTAAACATTTGCTTTCACTACCTTACATATAAAATATTTGGGTCAGAATACTCTTGGCAAGAGAGTTCTGTTTTGCCTGGAGATGCTTACAAGGGGACAGAGCATCCCGGTGGAAACTGCTTTTTGCTCCAAGAACACCTACCGTTAAACGTGTACACGGGCAGTCAAACAAAAGGCCCGGAATCAGAGACTGTGTTGCCTATTCTACTAGTTCCCTTACCTGCTTCTTGTGCTATGATACAGATACAGTTTGACATCTGACCAAATACATCAATGTGGAATGCTTTTGCTCTTAGTCATGTTGTATTCTAACACTTGAAATGCTTTCATGTTCCAAAACTTTATAGTATTGTTATGTTACATTAATTTTATATTACTATTATATGATTTCACTTTACATAATTATATGATTTAATACTCACAATAATGTTATGCTTATGAAGTAAGCATTGTCAATATTCCCCTTTTATAGGTGAGAAACCAAGAAAACCAATTTCTGAATGAAATTCAATAACTATACTAGGTCACGCAATTACCGATAGCCAGAGCCAGGACTTAAATCAAAATCCGTTTGAAACCAATGCCTGTGTTCTTCACCACCTCTCAAGTTACGTTCTTAATTATCAGAGTAAGTTTGAAAAAGAGAAAAACTCAAATGCTTAAGATGATTTTTTAAACAAAACCTCAAAATGCTTAAGCCATCATTAAAAACTGAAAAGAAATGGATACTCACAATGCCAAAACATGTGGTGAACACAGAAGAATGGATGAAAATAGTTCAGAGCTTTTATGATCTGCAAATAACAACATCTCACAGATTTTACAGCAAATAAACAAACAGCTCTATAGATAAAATCTCACATTATGGGTCTTATCTCTTCAAATATACTTTTAAAGATGTACTCCAAATTCTCAGAATCAAGGGATTTGTTTATTAAAAAACTGCACAGAAATCTTTAGCAATGTTTCTTTCCAGGCCACGAGGTTGATGAAAAAGACAGAACTTCACAATCAGTAAAATGCAATTAATCTTCAAGTATGGTTTGTAAAGCACACTCATTTGTACCAATTAACTTCATTATTCCATCTGAAAGATTTCTCTTCCTCTCTGTATTTCACCTTCTCTTAAGTTTTCAGTCTGAGCAATCTTTACTGCCTTCTTTCTAGATAAGATTGCAATAATTTGTCATTGGTGTGCAGACACTTTCTTAACTATTCCTGTGTTGCAAATAAAAGAGCCAGTATGGCTCAGAGAGTATCTCTAGGGCCCTGCAAAGCCAAGCACTATAAAACAGTTAGACATTAAAAATGTGAAGAAAATCCCATAAAACCACACATAAAAGTGTGTCTTGCCTTGCCATTTACATGGAAAGATGATGCAGTTCAAGCGTTCAAGCCAAGGACTATTTTAGAATTAAAGTTTCAATCAGAACAGGGGTAAGAAGATATTTCATTGTTTCTTTTTTGCCCTCTTCTTTTGCTTGTAAAGCTGCTGATGTAAAAATCATATGCTGCATTGGCATTCCCACCTACCTTTGATCTCTCTCTCTCTCTCTCTCTCTCTCTCTCTCTCTCTCTCTCTCTCTCTCTCTCCTCTCCTCTCCTCTGTCACTCTTTGTCTCCCTGGCCCTCTTCTCTTTTCTCTCTCTGTCTCTCTCTCACACACACATATACACCCACACTGTAAGCAAAATCTGCCTTTTCTAGCTCATATTCCTTCAGAAAATAAAAAAGCTATGCTAAACCAGACCTCTAACTCTTGGAGAAACAACTTTTATTTTATTTTTTTGTTTAGGCTTAAAATTTAGACTTATAATTAGAAAAACCTGTGAAATATAGTTCTGTTCATACTCACTGGAAGAGTCATTTAATTATTCAAAGGAGTTGATCTTTTTTTAAAAAAAAATAGACTGCATTTCACTGAGTGGGGGAAAAGGTGGTCATGCAGTCATTGATCCCACAATCATTCTGGTCAAGGGTGTGGACTGAGCTCTGCCACAAGCAATTGGTGTGACCACCAAAAGAGCAGTGAAGGATGGCATCGATGGGTAGGTAGAAAGTCAAATTCCAGGCATCTTAGTTTTAATCTCACAGTGTCCCAGGATAACTGTGTCACAGGGAGTCAGATACAGCATCCAGAAGAAGTCAAAACATCCAGGTGAGCTCTGGGCTCTAGGGCAAAAAAAATGCTTATTTCTGTCCTAGTTAAGACCACATTTCCACATGTCCTAGTTATTGGAACAGATGCTGCCATGCCAAACTGCACATTCTAATCGGACAGCTTCCAACTACAAATACCCATGACTCTCTAGTTATCTTCCTAGTTATCTGAACCTTTCTGGGAAGTTGAATATCTCAGGAAGTTATCGCCACCTCAGCAGCCCTCAAGCAATAACTGATTGGAGTCGATAAATTAATTCCAAGCTCCATAGGCTTTTGGTGGAATAATTTGGACACATCTTCTACACTGCTTCCCAGTATCCCCAAGAGGGTGGGGAGTGTTCATCAAACATCCTAGTGATAAATTGCCCAACAGGACACCCTTTATTCCCTTCCTCTTCTTTTCGTCTCATGGCTCTTAGGATTGCCTCCAAGATATACCTGTTGCACTTGAATCCTTGTATCCCCAGATACCCATCCAGAGACAAGTGCCCAAATGATGGGCAAAAGGTAGAAATAAGAAACTAGATTGATCACAAGGTCCGAAAAGCACTCCATTGCCGAGGCCCCTGTTTACATGGCCCCAATTTGTCAGAACAGGTGTCATGAGATATGGTATCCTGCCGGAACTAGGTTTAATTCTATGTATCACCAAGGTCAATTTTTCTGAGCCATGGTCCATCCAGGCAACCTGATGGAAGAAGTGTCTGTCCTTTAGGAAAAACCTAAATGACAATGAGCCATGGGAGCTAGTCAGGAGCTGCAAGTGATCGAGATGGCTGGCCAGGAGGACCGCATGTGTGCCAGGTAAACATTTTGGCTCTGTGAAGGGCTTCATGTGGGGTAGTGTGGAGTGCATTCCAGAATGAGAACTGCCAAGTTTTCAGAAGGGCGGGGGGTTGGGGGAGCTCTGAGGTAAGCCCTTTGAGAATCAGGAGCCAAAGTTCTTCATCCTGCATCTGGTCTACTTCTCAGCCTCAGTAAAACCAGCTAAGGATAGCTGGACAAGGTAAGTACATAGGACTCCCAGGAGAATAGGAACTAGGGCATGCATTGATGTAAATAGATTCAGAGGTAAACCTATGGAAACCTTCTGAAAGAACACATGTGATCTAACAGTAATTGAGGGGTTGGGCCTGGGGTAGAGCAAACAGAAACCCATAGGAACAGTGATGTGTTCAACCATCTCCAACGTGACAGTTGTTAGAGGAAGGCAGAGGATAAGATCCTGTGATTAAGTCTTGAGACATTTGCATGGCTTCAGAAACCCCTTGGATATCTGAGAAGTCTAAAGAAAGTCAATATAGCAAGAAAAAAATGAATGAGAGGAAAACTAATAGAAAATGAGGTTGCAAAGTAAGACAAGAACCAGATCATTTAAGCACTTGCAAGCCATGTAAGAAGTTTGGGCCTCATTCTAACTGCCATGGGAAACCACAGGAGAGTTTTAAGTGGAAGAACGACATACTCAGTTTTGAGTTTTAGGAGATCACTTTGGTTGCTAGCAGGAGAATGGGATCACATTTATTGACCACATTGGAAACTATACTACATGCTCTCTATGCTCATTTTACATAACCTTTATTCCATGTCTATGGAGCAGGTCCTTTTATGGTCTCTGTGGCTCAAAGAGAGTGTGTCTAGCCCAAGGTCACCTACCAGTGAGTGATGGAGGTGGGATATGAATCTGGATGTAGCCAGTCTCAAAGACTGAGCTTTAAACATACATCAGGACACTCTTGAGAACCTGAATGTAAAGTCTCTTCTCCCAACTCACCACCCAATGTGTGTTGATGTTCCTGTGGGCCCAGTAATTTATATCACAGACTCCATTTTCAACTCCATTGCTTTCCAGTGTGATTTTGGGGTTTTAATAGATCGTGGCTTTGTTTGGGAGAGTCACTTGCTTAGGGTTGCAGGTGTGCCTTCTTCTACTCATAAATCTTTTGTACCTGTCTATAAATTGTGCTACTTTCTCAGTGTTTTGAAGACAGGTTGGAGAGATAGTAGGACATAGCTTGGGCCAGTGTCACTTGGGACCCTTGAGTTCCTAGAATCTCTTTTAGTAGACTCCAACTGAGGTTGGGCTTTAGACTGGTACCATAGCAGTAAAGCCCTATCAGGGTTTTAAGTGATTCCTTAAGTAGAAATTTTCCCAGATAAACCTTCCCTTGTACAAACATGGAGGATCTTAAATCTTGGAACATCTATCCCTGCTTCCTGCTGAATTACTCTTTCTCCTCCATTACTGATAATCATGTATCAACTCCGTCGTTAAATCTCTGGAAAAAAAGATTCCACGAGTTCTTCATCACGGCACAGTAGTTTTGTTTTGTATTTACAGAAAGTTTCCTGTTACCCAAGTGCTATCCAGAAATAAGCAAACCCAAGTTCCAAGCCCCAACTGTTACAAGTCTTTGCACATCTCCCACCATATCCTAGGTGCCCTCATTCACTGCCTTGTATATTTAATTACCTCAAATTCTTCACAAGCTTTATTATCTGTAATGACCGGCACAAATGGAGACAGCTTCCTGGCCCCTCCTGGTGAGTCATTCTTCCTACCGTGTTCACCTTTCTGGTAAAAAACTCTGCCCCCCCCCAGGTCACAAGTGGTAAACCTGTGACCTGAGCTGAGTCACTCATGGTGTCCTGCCCCTGGGACCCTACCCCAGCTTGAGAAATGGATAGGTGATTCAAGCCTGGCCAATCACAGAGCCTCATCAGAATTTTTCTTCTAATTAAACTAGAAAAAGAAGCCTTTTCCCTTCTCCACAAAAGGATGTATTAAGATGTGCATCTGGATGTGCTGGAGGCCACATTACCCACCAGGCAGGGCAGCATTGTGACAGAGTGGCCATGGCAGAGGGAAGCAGAGAAATGAAACAAGCAGCTTCCCTGTGGTGTCTCCTCCTCACTGTGGTGACTGCCAGTCCTCTAGGTTTGTTCACAGGACTTACTAAATCTCTCTCCCTTACTTTTTTTTTCAGGAATAGGCCCTTATTTTTCATTTTATTTTTTGCTAGTGAGATAGAGAGATAGAAGTACTGTGTCATTCTACATCAGAATCTAAACTGAGGAGAACCTAGGAACCCAGCCGCTCTTGAGATCTCAGAATTTTCTTTTTCTTTGCACGTTTTATTTATGTATTTTTACATTTAAGTTTTTAAAGTTATTTTTTATTCCCATCCCCCTACCCCCACCCTTTGGCAACCATCAGCTTGTTCTCTATTTCTACGAGTCTGTTTCTGTTTTGTTTATTTATTTATTTTATTGTTTGTTTTAGATTCCACATATAATTGAGATTATACAATACTTGTCTTTCCCTGTCTGACTTATGTCACGTAGCATAATACCCTCTAGGTCCATCCATGGTGTCACAAATGGCAAAATGTCATTTTTTAATGCTGAATAATATTCCACTGTATATAAACACATCTTCTTTTTCCACTCATCTATTGATAGATATCTAGGTTACTTCTATATTTTGGCTATTACTAGTAATGCTTCAATGGACATCAGAGTATACATATCTTTTCAAATTAGTGTTTTTGTTTTCTTCTGATAAGTAGCCAGAAGTGTAATTGCTGAATCA
>PVKM010008234.1:0-39429 GCA_004027735.1 Carollia perspicillata
GCCCCTTCTTGCCTGTAAGGTCTCTTTTGAGAAATCAGCTGACAGTCTGATGGGAACTCCTTTGTAGGTAACTGTCCCCTTATCTCTTACTGCTTTTATGATTCTCTCCTTCATTTTAATCTTGGCTAATGTAACTATGATGTGCCTTGATGTGTTCCTCCTTGGGTCCACCTTCTTTAGGATTCTCTGAGCTTTCTGCACTTCCTGGAAGTCTATTTCCTTTGCCAGATTGGGGAAGTTCTCCTTTATTATTCGTTCAAATAAGCTTTCCACTTGTTGCTCTTCCTCTTCCCCTTCTGATACCCCTATAATTCAGATGTTGGAACATTTAAACATGTCCTGGAGGTTCCTAAGCCTCTCCTCATTTTTTTAATTCTTGTTTCTTCATTCTTTTCTGTTTGATTGTTTCTTTCTTCCTTGTAGTCCACTCCATTGATTTGAGTCCCAGTTTTCTTCCCACCACTATTGGTTCCCTGCGCATTTTCCTTCATTTCACTTAGCATTGCCTTCATCTGATTTGTGACCAGAATCAACCAATTCTGTGAGCATCCTGATCACCAGTGTTTTGAACTGTGCATCTGATAGATTGGATATCTCTAGGTTGCTTAAAAGCATTGGGTCTGGGGCTTTGAGCTGTTCTTTTGTATGAATCACTTTTGGTCAGGTGGTACCTGTTACGTATGGGTGGCAGAGCTGTAGGTGTTCACCAGGGTGGGGCAACCCCATGGCTGAGTTGTGATGCTGTCTGTGGGGGTGGGGTTAGAGAGGGACCAATGGCACCTGTTCCTCTCTGCCTCGGATTTACGTCCCTTCTGCTGCCTCCCACAAGCAAAGTGGGCCCCCCTGGCACTGGTTCCCAGGTGGGCAGGCCTGTGCACACTCCGGGACTCTGCGGGTCTCCCCAACGACCTCTCCTGTGAGGCTGGGAGTCTCTCCTGGCACCTTTTCAATCAGTGCTTTTAGGCTTTATTTCCTCATTGCTGGGGCCCTGGGCTGTGAGGTCTGTCTCACTGCCCGCTCTTGCCTAGTTTATCTGCACGTGAATGTGTGTCCGTGGTCCGCCAACCGCCCTGCGTGCCCTACATGCTCTGCTCGTCTCCTCCCCACATCTGGGATCTGCAAGCTCTGCGCCATCTACACTCCCCAATGCTCCCTGGCGTTCCCGGTTCTGCCAGCCACTGCCTTTTCCTGCCACATTCCCTCTCCACCAACTGCCAACTCCACCCCTCTTACCTGTCTGGTTAAATGGTTGTCAGACTTCTATAGTTTAATTTTTTGTGTTCTGGTTGTGTTATTGTTTCTGAATCTTTGTTGCCCTTAACCTTGATTGTGTGAGGAGGCACAGCATTTCCATTTGCACCTCCATCTTGGCTGGAAGTCTCTCCAGTGAATTACCTTGATGATAACATCAAACATGTTTTACCCTTCGTTTAGTCCTAGTTTTGTTCATAGAATTTGGAGGGGTTTATCAAGGGTTTTTGACTTCACTTTATTGCTTCCAAATCTCTGATTTCATAATTTAGAACTGTTGAGGAGGTATGTCTGTGGGTTGGCTCCCTATGAAAAATGAAAAGAGAAGGAACTTTTACAGTTGCTCTTGGGAATATTTTCCAGGACTTAACTATCTTTGGTGATAAATGTATTTTTTATTATTTATAAATTGAATTGCATTCTTTGCAATATATAAGACAGGGATTGATATATTTATATATAAATATTCTCTCAAGTAATAAAACTACTTATGCCCTTATAGAAAAAAAGTTCACAAAAGTAAAAACAAATATAAGCAAATATAAGAAAAAAGAGTTTAACATCATTGTTATTCAAAGAAAAGCTAATTAAAATAACACTGATTGATATTTGCCTATCAATTTGGAGATAGTTTTTTTCTTCTCAAAAGCTTTTTAACTTTTTAATTATATTTTATTGATTATTCTATTACAGTTGTCCCAATTTTTTCCCCTTTGCTCCCCTCCACCCAGCACCCCCACTTCCTAAGACAGTTCCCACACCATTGTTCAAGGGTGTAAGTTCTTTGGCTACTCTATTTCCTACACTGTACGTTACATCCCCATGCTGTACTGTGACTACCTATTTGTACTTTTTGCTCCTCTCACCTCTTCACCCATTCCTCAACAGCCCCTCCCATCTGGCAGCCATCAAAACACTCTTTGTATCCATGATTCTTGTTTGCTTAGTTTGTTTTTTAGAGTCAATTGATAGATTTGTATTTCTTGCCATTTTATTGTTCCTAGTATTGTTCCTAGTTCTTTTTCTTAAATAAATCCCTTTAACATTTCATATAATAATGGTTTGGTGATGATGAACTCTGTTAGCTTTTTCTTGTCTGGGAAGCTCTTTATCTGCCCTTCAATTCTAAATGACAGCTTTACTGGGTAGAACAATCTTGGCTGTAGGTTCCTGGTTTTCATGTCTTTGAATATTTCTTGCCAGTCCCTTCCAGCCTGCAGATTTTCTTTTGACAAATCAGCTGACAGTTTTATGAGAACTCCTTGGTAGGTAACTGCTTTTCTCTTATTCCTTTTAAGAGTCTCTCTTTATCTTTAACCTTGGCATTTTAATTATAATATGTCTTGGAGTGGGCCTCGTTGCATTTATCTTGTTTGGGACTCTCTGTGCTTCCTGGATTGCATGTCTATTTCCTTCACAAAATTAAGAAAGTTTTTTTTCACTATTTTTTCTAATATATTTCCAATTTCTTGTTGTTTCTCTTCTCCTTTTGGCATCCCTATGATGCGAATATTGGACATCTTGAAGTTGTCCCAGAGGCTGCTTACACTATCCTCATTTTTTGGTTTATTTTTTCTTCTTCTTATTCTGACTGCTTGTTATTTGCTTCCTTATGTTCCAAGTCAGAGATTTGATTCTTGGCTTCATCTAGTCTACTGTTGTTTCCCTGTAAATTGTTCTTTATTTCAATTAGTGTATCCTTTGTTTATGACTGGATCTTTTTTTAAAAGATTTTTTAATCTATTTTTAGAGAGGGGTAGGGAGAGAGAGAGAGAGGGAGAGAAACATCAATGTATGGTTTCCTCTTTTGTGCCCCGTACCGTGGGGACCTGGCCCACAACCCAGGCATGTGCCCTAGACTGGAAATCAAGCCGGCAACCCTTTGGTTCATAGGCTGAGCCACACCATCTAGGGCTGACTGGATCTTTTTTATGCTGCTGAGGTCCTCACTAATTTCCTTGAACATCTATAACCAGTGTTTTGAACTCTGCATCTGATAGGTTGTTTATCTTGATGTCGTTTGGCTCTTTCTCTGGAGTTTTGATCTGTATTTTCATTTGGGCCATGTTTGTCTCCTCATGTTGGCAGCCTCCCTGTGTTTGTTTCTATGTACTACGTAGAGTTGCTATGACTCCCTGCCTTGGTGGCATGGCCTAGTGTAGTAGGTGTCCTATGGGGTCCAGTGGCACAGCCTCCGCTATCACCCAAGCTGGGTATTGGAGGTGAACCCCTTATGAGGGCTGAGTACACCCTCCTCTAGGAGCTGAGCCTTGATTGCTGATGGCAGGTCAATGGGAGGCATTTACCCAGGCCAGTCAGCTGCAAGGACTGGCTGTGACCATGGACCACCAACCTCCGCCATCTGTGGAGGATCAGCTGTGCAGGGACAGGGTTGTGGTGCTTCAGTGTCCTCTGTAGCTGTCCACTGGGTGCACAGCCTCTGGAATTTCCTAGGTAGTGCAGGCCAACTTTAGTCTCCAACTGTGTTTTGCCTATGGCCACCCTGCATGAGCTATAAAGCAATCCGAGATGGCTGCCACTTCTGCTGGGCTGGACATTGCAGGTGAAGCCAAGCTGTGAATTTAGGATGGCTGCTGCTAATACTGGGCCTGGGATGACTTAGCAAGAGTTCGGGTGTTGTTGTGAAGCATGATCCAAGTCACTGTTAACAGCTTGGGGGGGCCCATAAATTGAGTGTGACAGAGTGTCAGGGGATCTCCAGGGCAGGGCAAATAGTAAGAGCCAAGTTGATGGAGTCTCAGATATGGCACCCACCTGCTGGCTCTGTGGCTCTGTGATGGGAAGGTTCATAAAAGGGACAATGACCCCTGCCCACCTTTTTCTTTGGGAAAAAGCTATTCCCCAGGTCTTTCCTTGATGCCAGACACTTTAGTTCCTCCCTATATGCCTTGGTGCCTTTCAAGCTGCTACCCTGGTGCTGGAGCTCAGAGGGAGTGAGTCTGAGTAAATTCATGTATGGCTTCTTTAAGAGGAAATGCTTGGGACTCCAGAAGTTTCTTCCACTGACTCATTCCCTGCTGGGTTTTGCAGCCAGAAGTTACGGGGACTTACCTTCCTGACACTGAAACCCTGGGCTGGGGGGCCTGGTGTGGGGCTGGGACTCCTCACTACTGAGATATTCCTCCCAAAATTTTATCCACCTCACATGGATGTAGGACAATCCTATTCCACATCTCTGCTCCTCTTACCAGCATGAATGGATGTAGTTTCTTTAATTCTGTAGTTGTCAGACTTCCACTCAACTCAATTTCTGTTGGTTCTGAGTGATGGTTGTTCCATAGTTTAGTTATAATTTTGATGTGGTTGTGCGAGCTAGCAAGCTGTGTTTACCTACAGCTCCATCTTGACTGGAAGTCCAGCAGTAACTTGTTTAAGTTTCTACAGTTGTTGTTTGCAAGAATGTTATGAAATGAGCATTCCATAGGCTGTTAGTGAAATTGCAAGTGGATACACTTTTGGTGGGAACAATTCAAGAACTCGAGCACACAAAAAATTTTAAATTTTCCTCTTTCTTTGATCAAAAAAATTTATTTGTAGGAAATGTTAAAGAATACCAAATGTTCCATAGATTATTAGCAGCTAGGAACATCATATAGCTCCTGGGTCCTTTCCTAGGTCATGCCCCTATCATTTCTACCCCAGGAAGTCTTCCACAAGTGATGGAGTATTTCCTCTCAAAAAGGAAACACATTGTTCAAATTTCAGCTTTAAGACCCTTTTTCTGATCAGTTTTTATCTATTTTATCATTTCTTGATGCATAGTTTCTTTTTATTGCACCTGTGTGCAGTATTAATGGGCTCTGGACATCACTGTATGGTTATAAACATCTGGACCAATAACATAGTCCAGATACTTTTGGGCAGTGCTTCACAATTTCCAAATCACCATCATATGCACAATGTCATTTCATCCTGATAGTCTCTTGCATATTATACAGGGTATGAAGAGCTCAAGACACAGAAGTGTTTGGGAAAGTAGCTTCCGCAGAATGGCAGAGACACGTTCTGTGTGGAATATATTCTGCCGCTCAGCATTTTGGTTAGGCTTAAATGATGTGATGTGTGTAACATTCTTTGTAAACTCTAAAGTGATATGCAAATGTTAATCTTTGTTACCAGTTGCAAAGCACATGAATGTGTTTCTTAGTTTGACAATTCTAATACCAGTTTGTGCTAATATTTTGAATTCATATTTCAGGTTTAACAGTTTTGGAAGAACACATTGCCAGTGAATCCAAAACAGGAGTTATGGTAAACAAATCTAAATTTCAAAGTTATGATTTTTTAAAAAAAGCTCTGTATCACAGGTATTATTATACAGTAATGCAAAATATCTGTGCTTTTCTTAGTTGCAATCGATGCTGGTCAGTGGTCACAGTATTCCAGAAGAACTTGTCATAAAGCTAATATTGGAGAAGCTCAAGTCCCCAGAAGTCTCTCACCTTGGTACGTGTATTTTTGTATATCAGTCACTATCAGAGCAGCCTTAAAAACTCGTGCTTTGTCTGAGGCACATATGATCTCTGGAGTTGCTGTTTCTTTTGCCCCTAGTACAGGTCCCAGAGCCTGCATTCAATTGAGCAGCTCAGATAGTTTTATTTGCTTGCTTACTTTTTGTTTTCCATATTCTACATTTGTAAAAACAAATTAAGTTTATATGATCCAGTCTTCTTTAATATTTTCAGCAAAAGCATCAAAAATCCCCTGCAGTCCTCGCAGTGCTGACAGCTTCTGCTGACTGCTTTCCCCTCACCCTGAGTTTGACTAGTCCAGGAAGTCCTGTCAATGGTGTAGGTTTCTCTGTATTAATCCACACTTATCAGGCAGGAGTGAAAACTAGAATAGCCCCAGCTTACCCTCTGGCTTCCGATATTGGCAGCCTCCAGCCTGTTCATCCAGTCTGCCCTCTGACTCTGGACCTGAGAAGTCTCCCTGCCCTCAACCAGGTGCTGAACAGAGGCTTTGGAATTGTCCAGTCAGGAGGGGTGAGCTGGGCAAGGGTTGAATTCAGACTAGGGCCTGACATACTGTCTCCTTAACCAAAGTAGCCACCATTGTGGTGTGTCAGACCTGGATGTTAATGCCAGCCATCACATCAGAGTCTTGAAAACAAGTTCAAAAAAGGTTGTTAAGCAAGTGAGGGCTAGATCAACAACAGGAGCCACACCAAACTAGGGGAGTGCTGAGAAAGCAAAAAAGCAAGAGCACAAAGAGGAGGCAAGCAGAGAAAGGTCTGGCCCAGTTCTTGAGACAGTATCAATGCATGCAGCGGCTGTATTTTTGCAGGGATGCCTTGGGCTCATTTAAAGAGCCTCAAATAGGAGGGTGACTACCTTAGGATACCACCACGATTTCCGAGTGTTTCAAAGACAACAGCAAGAGCAAACAAGAAAGCCAAGTTGAAATCTAAAGATTATAGCCAAACAGGAGAGAATCATGATACAACTCAGTCATCTAAACCCAACATAACAGGTCTCCCTTTCTGCCTTTTGAAGTTAAACTACTTAGGATTGCTTCTCTGGATAGTGTCCACCATATTGCAGCAGAAAGTAAAGTGTTTGAGAAAGCTTAGGAGAAATTGACACATTTAAGGAGGTTTTGGATTACCCTGGGAGTTGTTCATCTGATTCTTTTCTTTTTTTAATTTTAGTTGTTGTTCAAGTACAGTTTTCTGTCTTTTACTCCCGTCCCAGTCCACCCCGCCCCAGTGCTCCCCACCTCCCTCCCATTTCCACCCCCCTTAGTTTTTGTCCATTTTTCCTTTATATTTGTTCCTGTGACCCCTTCACCTTTTCCCCTGAAATTCCCTCCCCTCTCCCTTCTGATTACTGTCAGCCTGTTTTCTATTTCAATGTCTTTGGTTATATTTTGCTTACTTGTTTGTTTTGTTGCGTAGGTTCCTGTTAAAGGTGAGATCATACGGTATTTGTCTTTCACCACCTGGCTTATTTCACTTAGCATAATGCTTTCCAGTTCCATCCATACATTCGCATAGGGTAGGAGCTCCTTCTTTCTTTCTGCTGCATAGAATTCCATTGTGTAAATGTACCATAGTTTTTTGATCCATTCATTTACTGATGGTCACCTAGGTTGCTTCCAGAACTTGGCCATTGTAAATTGTGCTGCTATGCACATTGGGGTCCACAGGTTCTTTTGGATTGGTGTTTCTGGGTTCTTAGGGTATAATCCTAGCAGTGGAATTGCTGGATCAAAAGGCAGTTCCATTTTTAGTTTTCTGAGAAATTCCATACTGTTTTCCATAGTGGTTGTACCAGTCTGCAATCCCACCAACAGTGTACTAGGGTCCCCTTTTCTCCACATCCTCTCCAACACTTGTTGTTTGTTGCTTTGTTTATGGTGGCCATTCTTACCAGTGTGAAGTGGTATCTCATTGTAGTTTTAATCTGTATCTCTCTGATAGCTAGCAATATTGAGCATCTTTTCATATGTTTCTGGATCCTCTGTATGTCCTCTTTGGAGAAGTGTCTATTCAAGTCCTTTACCCATTTTTTAATTGGATTGCTTGTTTTCTTAGAGTGGATTTGTGCAAGTTCTTTATATATTTTGGAGATTAAACCTTTGTCTGAGGTATCATTGGCAAATATGTTTTCCCATACAGTTGGTTCTCTTTTTATTTTAATGCTGTTTTCTTTGGCCGTGCAGAAGCTTTTTGTTTTGATGAGATCCCATTTGTTTATTTTTTCCTTTATGTCCCTTGCTCTAGGGGACATATCAGTAAAAATGTTGCTACATGAAATATCTGAGATTTTCCTGCCTATGTTCTCCTATATGACTTTAATGGTGTTCTGGCTTATATTTAAGTCTTTTATCCACCTTGAATTTATTTTTGTGTATGGTGTAAGTTGGTGCTCAAGTTTCATTTTTTTGCATGTAGCTGTCTAGTTCTCCCAACACCATTTGTTGAAGAGGCTATCTTTATTCCATTTTATGTTGCTGCCCCCTTTGTCAAATATTAATTGACCATAGAGACTTGGGTTTATTTCTGGGTTCTCTATTCTGTTCCACTGGTCCATGTGTCTGTTTTTATGCCAGTACCAGGCTGTTTTGATTACAGTGGCCTTATAATACAGTTTAGTATCAGGTATTGTGATCCCTCCTACTTTGCTCTTCTTTTTCAAAAGTGCAGCAGCTACTGGGGGTCTTTTATGGTTCCATATAAATTTTTGAAGTGTTTGCTCTATATCTGTGAAATAAGCCATTGGTACTTTAATAGGTATTGCATTGAATCTGTAAATTGCTTTGGGTAGTATGGACATTTTGATGATGTTAATTCTTCCAATCCATGAACATGGTATATGTTTCCATTTGTTTGTATCTTCCTTGGTTTCTTTCTTCAGTGTTGTATAATTTTCTGCATATAGGTCTTTTGCCTCTTTGGTTAGGTTTATTCCTAGGTATTTTATTTTTCTTTTTGCTATATCAAATGGGATTTTTTTCTTGATTTCTGCTTCTGCTGTTTCATTATTGGTATACAAAAATGCTTTTGATTTCTGGATATTGACTTTGTATCCCACTGTTTTGCCAAATTCATTTATTAGGTGAGCAATTTTTGGGTGGAGTCTATAGGATTTTCTATGTACAGTATCATGTCATCTGCAAATAATGACAGTTTTGTTTCCTCTTTTCCGATTTGGATGCCTTTTATTTCCTTTTCTTGTCTAATTGCTGTGGCTAGGACTTCCAATACTATGTTGAATAGAAGCAGTGAAAGTGGACAACCTTGTCTTGTTACTGATCTTAGTGGAAAAGCTTTTAGTTTTTGCCCATTGAGTATGAAGTTGGCTGTAGGTCTCTCGTATATGACCTTTATTATGTCGAGAAATCATCTGATTCTTTTAAGTAAAAGATTGCGATTGGCATGTTCTTACGTGAGGATTTTGAGGTTGGCTTATTAGACACTTTCATCTACCCATAGATGCTTAGTAGCTTTTTTATTATACTATGCTAGGCATAGTATCAGATAGCAGTTTAACCTTTTTGGTCTCAAGGCTCCTTTACACTTATAAGAATTATTGAGGCCCCAAAAGAGCTTTCGCTTACATGGGTTATATCTATCAATAGTTATCATATTAGAAAATAAACTAAGAAATGTATACAGTATTTGTTTAAAAACAATAAAACTGTTATATGTTAACATAATTAGCATATTTTATAAAATAATCATATTCTTCAAGGCAAAAAAATTAGTGAGAAGAGCGGTATTGTTTTATATTTCTTGCAAATCTCTTTAATATGTGGCTTAAGAGAAGACCTAGCTGACTTGTCACATGTGCTCCTGCTTAATGTGTTGCAATATATTGTTAAAGTACCTAAAGAAAATCCAGCTTCACACAGATGGGTAATTGGAAAAGAGAGGGCCTTTAGAATAACTGTGGATATTCTTGATCATACACCAAAACTTGACAAGGGAAAGTCTATTAAAGGTTAGTTGCACTGTGGAATCTGAAACCATATCAGTGAACTTTTCAAACTGCATTCCATTAAAATCCATTAATCTATCTTGTACTTGGAATGGGTCTCTTACCCAGGCATGATTTTGTGGCACCAGGCATTGGTCATTTGGAAAATATTGTTCACTGAGTTATGCAGACCTTCCAAATGTTGA
Organism: Carollia perspicillata; assembly: GCA_004027735.1. NCBI lineage: Eukaryota > Metazoa > Chordata > Mammalia > Chiroptera > Phyllostomidae > Carollia > Carollia perspicillata. The sequence goes on from PVKM010008234.1 coordinate 9,899, forward strand.
CACATGTCATTATACAATATCAAAAAAAAACACATTTGTTAATATCACTACCAATCTCATCAAGACAAGTTTTAAGAATTGGGAAGTTGTTAAGCTTAGGGCAGTGGATACAAGTTTTTCAAAATACTAATTTTCACTTAACGTTTATAATTCACAACAAGTGCTGTCAGTTGTTGTCCTTGAAGTGAGCGGCTCACTCCATTCACTTTTTATAAAGTGTCTGCCAAATATCTAAAGCTATATAACCGTAATTTGTTGTCAGTTTTTCTTCAAAGAAAAAATGGTTCTATTAAAAGAACAGAAATATCTGTTGGAGGCTTTTATTTAGCACTGGAGGAGTTGAGACTTTATTCTATTAATAAAAAGTGTTTCAAGCAATACAATGACATAATTAAAGAAATACATTAAGGAATTTAATTTGATGATGGTAAACTGGGTGAATTTCAGTGGGATGATTGAGATTCCTGGGTAAGGATGCAAGCCAATGAACATGCTAAGCCAAAACCACTGATACTTTCTGAGACTGTATAATGGGTACCAGGGTATTTATTACTCCCTATAACTTACATAAACATTATGCATATATTCTGTTATATTATGAAATGTTAATTTAAGAAGGAAAAATAATATATCATGCAACCCCTATAAAATACCTTTACCATTATCATATGAGCTTTACTAATGAGTTAAAAGAGTTATTAACATGGAATTTACTTCCTTAGGCACCTCCTATGCCTAAAGTAAATTGATTTGGAATTTTAAAAGATGTCTCCACCTCACCCAATGACTTTATTTATTATCAGAAAAATATTATTCGTAGTAATATTTCCTTAACTATTGATTTAAAATTTTTTTGATATGCAATTTTAAGATCTGCATTAGTGTTCATCAATTACCAGATGATATTTTATAAAGTAATAATAATAAATCCATGCTTTCACATATGGATAACATAAAACTTTAAACATTATATTTTACTCTATAGGTTATATTATCACTGAAATACCAACACTTTCACAGGATGCCATGACTACTTTGCAGCAAATTGACTTAATTAAAAATTTAGATTTGAAACCTGATATTATAATCAATATTAAGGTAAGAATAGTTTTTTTAGTATAGTTAACCATTCTTTTTTATGCTAGTGAAATGAAAGGATTGTTTACAACAATTTTAAATATTTAGGGAAATACTAATTTGTGCATTAATCATTGGGACTGAGGTAGACTTTCCTACACCTCTGTGCTTTTGCGCCCACAGGTCCATCCACAGCAGATCCCTCCTCACCTCTTCACCAGGTGTAATCCTAGCCGCCCTCTGAAAGTCAGTTCAGGCATCATCTCTTCAGAACTGTCCTCAGGGCCGTCTCCTGTACACTGACACACTCATTAACTAATGCATTCGCTCTCTCCTCCCCGCTCCCAGAGCACAGTACTTACTACAGGAAAGGGAAACCCTTCTCTGATGACCACTGATATTACTCTCCGCTCTGTCATATTAGTTCATTATATTCACATTGAACTTTTTCCTTCTGGACTGTGCCTCACTTAAAGGCAGGAGCCATGTCTTACTTGCATAAACATCAACTAGCACAATGTTTGGCACCTAGCTGACACCTAAGAAGTCTGCCAGTTTAAATAAAATGAAAGAACGAACAAGTGGTTTGGCCATATGAATGTTAAAGAGCACTATTAGATTACGAATCAAGATGGAATCCTTTTCCCAATTCTTTCCTTTCTCAGCTGTTAGAATTTGGTAAATCACTTTTAGGAGCCTCAATTTCCTCTTTACAAAGATGATAAAAACTGCCTCATGGGCTTGTGAAAACAATTCAGTGAGGTGAGGACTACTTGTTTATGTACAAATGAATGATAAACTGTTATATTCATATCCTGCTTCCCTAAAAGGCTAGTCAGCTCAAAATAAATTAGATGGGTCTCAGCTCAGGTGTGGGGACCCAGCTGGAACAGATAGGTGGCATTCAGGGCTGATCATGTTGCCTGGGCTGCAGGTCATGGTCAGAGGCCTATTAAAATCCCTGTGATATTGACACTATCACGTCTGTGAACATTTGAAGTCTAAACAATGGAATATATAGATTGTATAGGAACTTTAAGACTTAGTGGAACAAGAGCACACAGGCTGCAGGTCCCCAAATGCTTACAATCTGAGGCATCAATTTGGTTGAAAGTTTGATGAGCCAAAGTAGAAGGGGAAATGTGACCAGTCACATAAAATTCATATTACCCATAAGAAGATAAGCCATTCCTCAGGAAACACAAAACATTAAAAATGAGAGAAACATCATGTGAGAGATTGTTAATGTAGAGAATGAACCCTGAACCCCATTTGTATTACATGTGATAGTGGGTGTCCATGGCAGTTTCTGCAGTGTAGCCAGAGGGTCATCAAGGGTCTAATATGAGACTGAACTTGATACAACACACACTTCTCTGATGGTTTAGCCATGTTTGGGGATAAAATCTGGAATTTCTAGGGCAAACTTTCTTAGCCTAGGGTCCATGAATCCTTCAGCATCCATGAACCTCCTAAAATTATGTGCAAAATTTTGTGTGTTATGTACATCTTTCTGAAACAAAAGCCTATAGCTTTCATTATATTCTGAAGGGGGTTTGTACTACAAACACATGGTTAAGGGCCAGTGGTCTACTGCAGCAGTGGTACTCACAGTCCAGCTTCAGAACCAATCGCATCAGCAGCACTCAGAAGCTTGTGAGAAATGCAAATTCTTACTGTATACCTGAAACTAATATAAAATAATATTGAATGTCAACTATAACTGAAGAATTTTTTTAAAGAAACAAATGCAAATTCTCTGGCCCCACCTTAGAACTATGAGTCAGAAAGTCTGGGGGTGGCATTCAGCTATCTGTGTTGAAAAGTCCTTTAGGTGACCCTGATGACCACTGAAGTTTGAGGACCACTGCTCTGAGTCCTTGAGACTCATCCTCTTGTTAATCACTTTCCACAAGTGGAAACAGGAGACAACACCAGGCAATAGTCTTAGTCAAGGACCCACATGTGGATATTCTGTGTTGCTGAATAAGAGCATACACATTTTAAAAATTGTCTGAATGGGCTGGGATCTTTTTTTTTTTAAATAAAAAATTTAGAAGCTTAAATAAAAGTCTTGCCTCAATAAATTGTCCTCCCATCTCCACATAGAGGTAGCCTGAAGAAATCAGAAAATGAGCAGGGAAGGTTCTAAAGTTTATTTCTTTGTTTCTCAAAGTTATGGTACCTGGACTGTTGGCATCAGAGTCACTAAGGATGCTGGTTATAATATCTAAGCCTTACTCCAGACTTAATAAATCACAAGGGGGAACAGAAACTTCTATTTATAATTCTCTTTGTACAGTTATACCCTAGTGTTTGAGAACCACAACCATAGAATATCATCCAGAGTTGTTTGCCCTGCAAATTATTCAGAGCAGGATTTATAGCCCCAAACCCTAGTTGTCATTACCAGTGTGCCACAGGGCATGGGCTACGGATCAGAAGGCCTGGCTCCAAGTCGGAGTCTCCTCTCATGACACTGTGATCAGAGACGAGAGTCCCAAGCTGCCGGTGCAGCTCTTCTCTGATCAGCAGAACGGCTTAATCGTGATGTTGGATCACTTCTCTTATATGATTAGTTTGGGTACTGAGTCAGAGATTACACATGTGAAAGCACTTTGAGAGAAGAAAATTACTCACAGACTTTGGTTTTGGCTTTGCTTTTTTTTTTAACTACCCAGACTCAGTTTTCTCATTTACAGAATTAAAAGTGTAGACTAGAATAGAAGACCATTCAGGTCCCATTCATGATTGACATTTTATAAAATACTTCACCTATAAAACTTTAAATATTGTGAACACACAGTATTTTTTGTTGAAAATATGTGCATATTCCCCCATTTTCCTCCATTCTCATCCTTTTATTTTTTTAAATTACAGTTGACATTCAATATTATTTTATATTAGTTTCAGGTGTACAGCATAATGGTTAGACATAATTTATGAAGTGATCTCTCCAGTAAGTATAGTACCTAACTGGCACCATAAATAGTTATTACAATATTACTATTTTTATGCTGTACGTTACATCCCTGTGACTAATAACTGCTAATTTGTGCTTCTTAATTCCTTCACCTTTTTTACCCAGCCCCTCTTGAATCCTAGCAGCTGTCAGTTTGTTCTCTGTATTTATAATCTGTTTTCTGTTTTTGCTTTTTTGTTGTGTTCTTTAGATTCCACATATAAGTGAAATAATATGGTATTTGTCTTACTCTATGAATTATTTCACTTAGTATAATAACCTCTAGGTTCATCCATGTTGTCACAAATGGTAAGATTTTGCTCTTTATCATGGTCAAGTAATATTCCGTTTCATGTCTATACCACTTCTTATCCTTCTGAAACTAATCTGACAGAATCCTGCTGTGTACCTTTGCAGGCTAAACTGATTTTCTAACATAGTTCTCTCTTTGTGCCGTTCTTCTAACCCTCTTCTTTCATGTTAAAATGTCTGATATTTTCTCACACGTATTAATTTTGGATAAAGAAAAGTGTTGCCATAGCATAAAAGTTGTGTCTTGTGCCTGACTTGGCTTGTAATGAAACCTGATACGAAATAACACTTAAAAAATATTACATTTGCTCAGGGTTTTAAGGGATTTTTTGGTTTATGTATAGCATAATATATAAATAGGAAGTAAAAGCATATTTAACATGTTTTAAATGATTACTAATGTTCTTTAGTGCCCCGACTATGATTTATGTCAAAGAGTTTCTGGGCAAAGGCAGCACAGTAGCACAGGGTACGTATACACGCGAGATCAGTGGGATCTAGAATTCATTGAGAATCGAAGGAAGAAAAAGAAAGAAGCCCAAAAAGAAGGAAAAAGTGAAGAGGAAGGGGAAGAGGAAGAAGAGCAGGAAGAAGAAGAGGTAATATCCTAATACCACATACTGTACTTTTAAAAATTTGTGAAAATTACATTAGATAATAAAAAATAAGATAATGCAGTTATATTTTAATTTTTTTAAATTTAGTCTGGAGGAAATAGCAAAGATATTTCACATTTTCAAGAACTGTTAAATCATAATCTGAAGGTCATAAGTTTAACCTTCTTGTCAGTATGGAAGTCCCGCTACATGCTGTCAGCTAATCTGCTTTATTACATAGCAACAGAGAGTTATTGGTCACATACTGTGCATCAAGCATTATGCAAGTTGCAGTAAGGAGTTAGAGCAAGAAAAGACAAAGCGTAATATGAAGAGCAAGGTAGCCCAGGCATAATGCAATTTATGAGGTTAACATAACCTTGATTCCAAACTCAGACGAAGAGAGCACATAAAAAGAAATCTATAGCCCAATTTCACATATAGATATTACAACAATCCTAAAGTCAGTACTAGTAAGCATAATGCAATAGGGCATCAAAGGAATCTTGTACCACAAGTTAGTGAGGAAAATTTAATATTAAGAAATCTGTTAACAGGTGAGGGGCTGGATTTGGCCCACTGAGGTGGAGCAGGCTATAGTTGGCCAATTCCTGCTCTACTGAAATATACATGTGATTTCTATTATAAATTTATAATTTTGTATAATATTTATACTTTCTATAGTTTATAATTATACTATTACAAGTAAATACTATTTCTGTTAGGGCCTAGATCCTATTAATTTATAGATGGACACATTGCAAATAAATTGCTCAGTAGAAAAGATAACCTCCAGAGGTCAGAGTTTTATTGCCCTATAGGATATTAAGCTGCTTAGCATCTAAAATTGCTGTCTCATTTCAGTGATTATATATACTTAGCTTTGTCACACTGCTGATTCCCTCACTAATGGGTTCAGTGAATCTTTGGCATTTGTTCTTTGGTTTAAGACTAGATCTTAAGAGTTCTCATTACAAGACAAAAAAATATCATAACCATGTGTGGTGATAAATGTTAGCTAGACTTAGTATGATGATCATTTTGCAGTGTATATAAATATTGAGTCACTATGTTGTGCATTTGAAACTATATAATGTTATGTCAATTATATATGAATAAAAACCTACTCATATAAGAAAGCCTATTGAAAAACAAAATAATCTTCCCAATGCAAATAAGGCATTGCATAATAGCATCTATTCCAGATCTTTTTTTTTTTTAAAGGAAAACCTCATAGCACATAGGAATTTTAAAGTATGGTATTTTAGTGTGAATAGAACACACCATCTTAAATAAAAATGGTGAGATACAGAGGTCACAACTCAGTTATGTGGGCCATAGTTAGGTCAATTTGTGATTTTGGCCAGTGATATAATTGGAAAGAATGAAGAATGGGGTAGGCTAGGCCTACGCTGTCTGATACAGTAGCCACTAGCTCCATGTGCCTATTTAAGTTTAAATTAGTTAAAATTATATAAAAGTAGAAATTTAGTTCTTCAGTAGCACTAGCTACATTTGAAGTGCTCAGTGAGCAAACGTGGCTGTCTTCCAAATTGGGCAGCACAGCCACAGAGCATCTCCATTAATGCAGAAAGTTCCTCTACACATTTAGAGAGTGCATGCCCTTCTTCAGACGATATCTCCCTCTCTGCTCCAGCCCAGCCAACTCATGCCATGAGGGAAAAGTGGCCTATTTTACCGGGTAGTCTGGTTTCTCCAGAGAAACCAAAATCAGCGTCATAAAATAAAGTAGTTGGCAAGTAATCTGAAAATTGTAAAACACCCCGTAGTCTGTGAAAAGTTTGATATTAAGAAAGCTGTTAACAGATGACGGGCTAGATGAAATTATGGAAAGATAGGAAGGGAAAGGAGAGGAGGGGAAAGAAAATAGAGAAGATAGGAAAATAATTAGAGATAATTAAATTATGAACAACTGTATGCCAAAAAACTGGACAACCTGCATGAAATGGATAAATTCCTAGAAACAATACAATCTTCCAAAACTAAATCAGGAAGAACAAGAGAATCTGAATAGAGAGAGTACACTTAGTGAAATTGAAGCAGTAATCAAAACTCCCAACAAACAAAAGCCCTGGACTGGATAGCTTTACAGGTGAATTTTACCAAACATTCTGGGAAGAACTAACACATCTCCTTCTCAAACTATTTTTAAAAATTCAAAAGGAGGGAAGGCTCACAAGCTCATTTTACAAGGCCAGCGTCATCCTAATACAAAGCCAAAAAAAAAGAAATTCAAAAAAAAAAAGAAAATTACAAGCCAATATCCTTAATGAACATAAATGCTAAAATCCTCAACAAAATATTAGCAAACTGAATAGAGCAATGCATGAAAGAGATTATACACCATGATCAAGTGGGATTTGTCTCAGGAATGCAAGGTTGGCACAACATTTTCAAATCAATAAATGCAATACACGACATAAACAAAATGAGGGATAAAAACCACATGATCATGTCAATAAATGCAAAAAAAGCATTTGATAAAATCCAGCACCCATTTATGATAAAAACTCTCAGCAAAGTGGGGATAGAGGAAACATACATAGACATAATAAAGGCCATGTATGACAAACCCAATGCCAGCATCGTACTCAACAGGCAGAAACTACAAGCATTCCCCTTAAGATTGGAAACAAGACAGGGTTGTCTGCTTTCACCTCTTTAGTACTGGAGTTCCTAACCACATTAGACACGAAGAAGAAATAAAAGGCATCCCAATTGGAAAGAAGTAAAACTGTCTTTATTTACAGATGACATGATACTGTACATAAAGAACCCCAAAGATTCCACCAAGAAACTACTAGAACTAATAAGTGAGTTCAGCAAAGTAGCAAAATACAAAGCTAATATCCAGAAATAAGTTGCATTTTTATATGCCAATAATGAACTAACAGAAAGGGAAATTAAGAAAACAATCCCATTCACAATTGCTTCAAAAAGAATAAGATACCTAGGAATAAGCCTAACCAAGATGCAAAAAACCTGTACTCAGAAAGTTATAAGACACTGAAGAAAGAAATTGAAGGAGATACAAATAAGTAGAAGCACGTACCATGTTCATGGATAGGAAGAATTTACATCATTAAAATGTCCATACTACCCAAAGCAATCTATAGATTCAACACAATTCCTGTCAAGATTCCAGTGATGTATTTCACAGAACTAGGACAAATATTTCAAAAATTTGTATGGAACCGCAAAAGGCTGTGCATAGCAACAGTGAGAAAAAAGAACAAAGTTGGAGGAATCGCGCTACCTAATATGAAACTATACTCTAAGGCCCTAGTACAGCATGGTACTGGCATAAAAACAGATATGTGTATCAATGGAACAGAATAGAGAGCCCAGAAATAAATCTACCCTTTATAGTCAATTAATAGTCAATAGAGGCAAGCACATACAATGGGCTAACAATAGTTTATTCAATAAATGGTGTTGGGAAATTGGACAGATACATACAGAACAATGAAACTAAACCACCTTCTTATACCACACACAAGAATAAATTCAAAGTGGATTAAAGAGTTAAATGTTAGACCTAAAACCACAAAAATCCTAGAGGAAAAGATAGGCAACAAAATCTTGGACATTGCTCATAGCAATATTTTATCAGATATATCTCCCCAGGCAAGGGGAACAAAAGAAAAAATAAGCAAATGAAACTTTATCAAACTAAAGACTTTTTGCAAAGCAAAGGAAATCATCAACCAAAAGACAACCCTCAGAATAGGGGAGAACATATTCACCAATACATCTGATAAGGGTTAATAACCATAATTTATAAAGAATTTACAAAACTCAACACCAAAAAAAATCAGCAAAGGACACTTTCTAAAGAGGACATACAGATGGCCAATAGACACGAAATAGATGCTCAATGTCACTAATCATCAAAGACATGCAAACTAAAACCACAATGAGGTATCAACTCACACCTGTCAGAATGGCCATCATCAGCAAATCAACAAACAACAAATGCTGGCAAGGAGGTGGAGAAAGGGGAACACTTTTGCACTGTTGGTGGGAAAGCATATTGGTATAGCCACTGTGGAAAGCAGTATGGAGATACCTCAAAAAATTAAAAATGGATCTGCCTTTTGACCTAGTGATCCCACTTCTGGGAACATATCGGAAGGAACCCAAAACACTAATTTGAAGAATATACGCACTCCTATGTTCATCGCAGTGTTATTTACAATCACCAAGATATGGAAACAGCCAAAGTGGCCATTAGTAAATGAGTGGATAAAGCAACTATGGGACATTTGCACAAGGGAATACTACTGGGACATAAAAAAGAAGAAAGTTTTACCTTTTGCAACAGCATGGATGGAGCTGGAGAACATTATGCTAAATGAAATAAGCCAGTCAGAGAAAGACAAATACCATATGATTTCACTCATATGTGGAATCTAATGAACAAACTGAACTAACAAGCAAAATAGAGATAGACTCACAGATGAAGAGCAGGATGATAGCTAAGGGGAGGGGAAGGTAGGAGGTGGAGGGATTGAGCAAAAAGGATAAAGGACACATGGACATGGACAACAGTATAGTGATTGCCAGGGTCGAGGGTTGGAGGGTAGAGGGGACTAAATGGTAATGGAAAAATATACAATAATAAATAGGAAAAGAAGATAGGAAGATAATTAGAGATAATTAAATGCTGCAGAAGATAATTAAATTATGCCTTTAGGCTGGATTCAGCCCCCAGGGCCCAGTTTGTTGTGATCTCTGCCAAATGGCACAGCCATATTCAGATGCAAACCTGCCACCCACTTGGGTCGATGGTGTGAAAGTGTTCACCTTTATATACATGCAAGTGTGAACAATGTCCCTGAATTTCTGTTACTGTTCTCCTGACTTCCACCTTTCTCGACCCTCCCCATCCCATTCCATTCTTTCCAGAAGCCAGAGCCATTTTTTAAAGCTATGAACCTTAGTGACTTTCTTTTACCTTAGATGAAAATCCAAACACCTTCTCACTTGGCTTACAAGGCCAACGACCCAGCCTCTCTGATCTCATCCCTGCTGTCTCTCCCAGCCTACTCACTTATTCCAGCCGCATTAGCCTTCCACCTAGTCTTCAGCAATTTGTTTACTTGCTTATCTGTCTACCCCACTGAATGTAAGCTTTATGCAACATGGAGATCTATATCCCCCATGCCTATAACCATCCTCCATATACAGGAAGTAGAATAAGCTGTGTAATGACTGAATGCACCAGAATCCTCTGCTACAGAGAGAAAAAAGACATCTTTTGGAAGGTAGTGTGTATTAAGCTACTTTGAAGTGTATGATTTTTGGTTCAGTAATTTTACTGTTAGGAACTATTCTAAGGGAAAATATTAGCAATATAAAGATTTATCTGCAAAGCTATTTGGTGAAATGTGTTTTTTTTTGTTGTTTTTAAAAAATATTTATTTATTTATTAGAGAGGGGAAGGGAGGGAGAAAGAGAGAGAGAGACATCAATGTGTGGTTGCCTCTCACATGGCCCCCACTGGGGACCTGGCCTGCAACCCAGGCATGTGCCCTGACTGGGAATCGAACCTGCGACCCTTTGGTTCACAGCCCGTGCTCAATCCACTGAACTACGCCAGCCAGGGCTGGTGAAATGTTTTTTATAACTGTGGAAAATGTAAAACCTTGCTGTCCAACTTTGGAATACTTAAATAATCATATACTTAAGGTTATTATATTATTTGACGAACACACTAGTAATTAAAGCATTTCAGATAAGTTATAAATTAGCTTATATAATAGATAATATAATTCAAATGGTATAAAATATAGATTTCTATGCAGTGATAAAAACTAGAATTGATAATTAGATTATATGATGGTGATAATAATAATAATAGAATAATAAATGTGATATTGAACACCTTCCAAGCCTTGGGCTAACTTTTACATGTACTATTCCCTCTGCCTGGAAACATTCATTCTCCAGAAATCTGTGTGCCTTTCTCCCTCATTTTCTTCTGGGTTCTACTCACAGTTACTTGTCAGAGAACCCTTCCATGACCACCTGATTAACATAACCCCTTCTCCCTTTACTCTTCATCCCCTGTGTTCTGCATTATCTTTCTTGTACTGAACCACCACCTGATCTGTTCTATATTCATTTGTCTACTTATGTTCTTTATCCCCCAACTGGAATGTGTGGTCTAGGATCCTCGGTGTCTTAGTTGGTCTTATTCACTGTAGTATCTCAAGCCTCTAAAAGGGCCTGCACATAGTGGACACCTGATCAATCTTTATTGAATGAGTGAATGAAAAACTAAAACCTCAGGTATTCAGAGAAAATATAATTGCTTTATTTTATCTCTAAAAATCTGATGTCCTTTCCCTTCTCTTCCCAACTCATTGAGGAACACAAAGAAATGAGTATCAAAGTCAGTTTCAAGTTTTGTTCATCTGTAAAGGCCCTTTAGGGTGTTTAATCTCTTAAATAAAAACCCTCAGTCTCTGATTTTCCCTTCTGCTGCTTCTCCCTCCAAAATGACATCTAGGTGTGAAGAGGAAGGGATGTGAGTTGTCATTAACTAATTATGACCATGAAGTTATTTAAAATCTTTTCGTTTTCCTTTTAGGCATTTATTGCCGAAATGAAGATGGTAGCTGAAATTCTTCAACATTTAGTTCAGAGGCCTGAGGATTATCTGGGAAATGTTGAGAGCCTCGTTAAACTTTACAAGGAGACAGTTCTTCATGCTTTAGAAGTAAGAACAAGATATATTGCTGAAAATGGGAATATTAACATTTGTGTTCTGTCACTAAACAGCTTTTGCATTTATTCACCTCTGCATATCATCTGCCTGACTCTCTTCCTCTTGAATTTGGTAGAATGCCTTTAAAATAGAGCTTCCATCCCAAAGGCTGTTTCAAAGAACAACATTATTTTACTTTTACAAAGCATTAGTGTTGTTGAAAGGTGCTGAATGAACTGCAGTTTTCAAAAGTCACCAGGGGAATTTGTTTACAGTTGGAGATTGGAAAACCCATGTAAGAGACTATTTAGTAAAATCATTTTCAATATGTAACTTATCAGTTTATCAAAATAATTGTACACTTAAGGTGCATCTTTTATTTTAAAAGGAATTGTTAGTTTATTTAAACTGCAATCTAAAGGGGAATTATCCCCAGATCGGTTTCTGTGGTGATGCCATTCAAAGTTGATTATATATAAACATGAAAAGGCCATTATATATTTTATAATAAAAAAATTTTAATTAAAATAATCAGTGTTTTAAGAACATGATTACTAAAATTACAGTTATGGGATAAACATATTTTATGTGGCCAGAAATCCAGAAAAGACTGCCAAATTTGTGTTGGAAATTTATTCACCAAACAATTATTGAACCTGGGTATTTGTCCAGACATACAGCTAGGCAATAGAACAGCAAGCTCCCCAAACCCTCTTCCTATTTGACAGAGAAACTAAAATTATTTGCTTTTTGTTGTTTTATGATGTTTTTATATTTTTAAGGCAAATAAGTAAACCACTTTAATTCTCATCATCTACCCCCAAAATGAGAACAATTTTTTCCCTTTTTATTGAATTCATTGGGGTGACACTGGTTAACAAAATTATACAGGTGTCAGGTGCAGAATTCCACAACCCATCATCTGTGCACTGTACTGTGCGCTCAGCACCCCAGTCGAGTCTCCTTCCATCACCATTTATCCCCCCACACCCCCTTCCACGTCCTCCCCCGCCCTGCCCTTGGCAGTCACCACAGTGTTGTCTGTGTCCATGAGAGGGCCAAATTTGTTTTCTTATGTACGGCTTTCATTTCTCCCTTCCTCCTCTTCAATCCCTGGCCTTTAAACATAGATTCTTCAGTAATTTACATGTCAGTGTATAACATTCTGTCTCCCTTCAACAAAAATATCCTGCAAAAATATCCAGCCTAAAGTGGCTGGTACTGGGTGTGAAATAAAGCATAATTAAAAGCAGGTTCAGAAAATTAGAGAACTGTATTCACAGGGGGAAAATAAGCAGATATAGTCTCTTCAAGGTAAGTGCATGGTCTTCCATACTCGTGTTGCCGATGCCCAGTGTGGTGCCCAAAGTATGATGAGTGGTAAATGCTTAGAAAATGTTCAGCCGAACAGGTGATGAGATCACAAGGAGAAAAATGGCTTCAGTTGCATTACAGGTAAGACTTCTGGAAATAAATTTTTTAAAAACCTCATTCAGATTAAAAGGTAAACTGGAAATATATCCACATCAATTATGAAAAAGTCATAGAAATGGTTTTTTTTTGCCTGTAAGTTCTCACCCTTCTGAGATAAACAGACCACAAATATGAGCAGACAGGTCACAAAAATGAAAGGCAAAGAGTAACAAGCCTCTAGAAAAAAACGTTCAGCTTTACTGATTATGAAGAAATGCTAATAAAGATAATGAAATATCATTTCCATGATCAAATTTTAAAAGATGAGCAAGGAACAAGACTTCCTAACGCTAGGACGAATACGATAGAGTGCACACACGCCACTGAAAGAAGCAGAAGTCAGGGTGACCATCTTGAATAGCTCGAGCACTGGAAATAGCATGCAGTATACCATGTGTAAAGCGTTTTAGCTTTCTGGATTTCTTATAGTATATTAAAATTCTTGTCTCATATTCAGTTTTCCCAGTGATTCTAGATTACAATGCTTCTCTTCTATTACTCGCAGGAAGTGATGGCTGAACACAATTCCCTGTATTTCATTGAGCTAGATGGAAACAGGCCGCCAGAGGAGCTCTTCACAGTAAGTACAACTTTCAGTAAATATATTCCACAGTTTGGAAAATGAAAAAGTTGTTGACTGGATTGTACTTATTTTAACAACCATCAGAAATATATTTAAATTGTAACCATTTATTGTTTGAAAAATTCATTTTGACACTTAAAAATGCGATGTTGTATTTAGCCATTTGTTTATATTTAACTCAAAACTGCACTTGAAACTAAAATCTCTGTATGATCAAAAGTGCTTCAAAGAAAAATAAAAGCAAATAGTGGCCAATAAGCACATGGTAAGATGCTTAACATGAGTCACTAGAGAAATGCAAAACAAAGCCAAAATAAAATACCATTTCACACCTACTAAGTAGCCTGAAATTAAAAATAATAATAATAATAAAAAACAGGGACTAACAAGTTTGGAAAGGATGTGGAAAAACTGGAAACCTCACATTTCTGGTAGGGTTGTAAAATGGTGTAGCAGAAAGGTAGAATGTCGTCTGGTAAAAAATAATCTGAAATTATTTGAAAATTGAAACTCCAAGGATGAGCAGCTGGAAGGATGGATGTGACATTACTGAGAGGGGGAAACTGTGGAGAAGTGTATTTGAGGTGGGCTGGTGGGGAGGGTGGATCATGAGTTTTATCTTGCATGTTTACATCTGAAGTAAGCAGGAGACATATGTGCGATAATAGAAAATAAATACTTGTCTCTGCCCCTGGTTCTTGGCACAGAGCTCCCCAAACCCTTGTGATTTCCTAAGTGATAAGAGCACTAAGAGCATCTTCTGTTCTATTGAGGTGACTCTGAGTAGGTTCCTGGAGGGTCCTGGATGGGGTTGGGCACCAGAAAGCCCAGTTTATTAAAGGACATAATGAAGGGTACAGATGTACAGCCAGATGAAGAGATACATAGCATGAGGTCTGAGCGGGCCCCGAACTCAGGAGGTTCTGTCCCTGTGGAGTTGGGGGTGTGTCATCGTCCTGGTGTAGATGTGTTCTCCAACCTGGAAGCTCTCCAAATCCCATATTATTGGGATTTTACGGAAGTGTCCTTACAAAGGTGTGATGAATGATTAACTCTTGTTTCTAACCCTTCTCCCTTGCCTGGAGGATAAGGGCTGAAAATTCCAAGCTGCTCTTTTCTTTTTCTCACATCCCACAGTCAATTCATCGAGCATAAACAGCAGGCTTCTTCTTTGGAATATATCCAAAATTTGACCCCTTTCTGCAATCTAAGATGCACTTTCCTCAAGGTAGAAACTCCAACAGGCCTGTTTGAAACTTGCCAAGCCTGTTAAAGCCCCATTTGGCATTGGTACCCCAGTACTTCTGCCCACATTCTATTGGCTAAAACAAGTTACATGGAGAAGCTCAACACCAATGCAATAGGGAATGTACTTTACTCAACATGAACTAAGGAACTAACAAGGAAAGGGAGGGAAGGGTGAATTGTGGATAAATAATACAATCTACCACAGATTACCATGTACCATCAGGACTTTGTCTATCTTACCGTCTCTCAACTCAGACTCTTTCAAATTCTCCCACAGGGTGCCATAAACTAGGTGGTTTAAAATGGCAGGAATTTATTCTCGCATGGTTCTATAGGCTAGAAGTCCAAAATCAGTGTATTGGTGGGGTCATGCTTGCTCCAACGCCTCCAGGTTAAGACCCATCCTTGCCTCTTCTTGCTTATAGTAGCCCTGGGCATCCCTTGGCTTGTGACAACCTAACTCCAATGTCTGCCTCTGTCTTCTTATGACTGTCTTCCCTCTGCCTGTAGAGGTCCTGTAGAGCTAGACCTCTAAGGACATGAATAAATATTTGAGGATGAGAGGGAAGACTGGTATTGGTTACGTTGCTCCCTTCCAGAAGATATGTTAAGGTCTTAACCTCCAATACCTATGAATGTGACTTTATTTGTAAATAGGGCCTGTTCAAATGAATCAAGTTAGGATGAGGTCATACTGAATTTTGGTGGACCCTACTGCAATGTGACTGGTGTCCTTTCAAGAGAAGAGACTCAGACACACAGGGAGAAGATGGCTATGTGACAACAAAGGCAGGGACTAGAGTGATGTGTCTATAAGCCAAGGGACACCAAAGATTGCCAGTAAACCACCGGAACTGGGAGGAAGCAAGGAAATGTTCTACTCATGAGCTCATTACTTTTTCAAAATATCTGAGATGTTCAAATACCATTGTATTTAAAGATTTGTCCTTTAAATTTAGACAGTTATGAGTCGACTTAAGTTTCTGAACCTACGAAGAGCAGCTATTTTAACTAAACTTCAAGGTGCAGAGGAAGAAATGAATGATGCAATGGACAACGTAAGTTATTTTAACTGTTTGAAAGTGAACATTTTTACTATGTGCTATTACCTTAATTTGCATTCTTTCAAGGTTTAAAAGGAGTTTTGGGAAGCCTTTTATAAAAATTGATTTGATTTCTGGGAAAAACTGTAATATTAGCACAATATCCTTATAGACATCAAACACAACAAAACCAAAGTTTTGAGACAGAAAAACAATAAAGGCAGAACAACCAATGACAGGAATAATGAGAAAAAAGACATCAAGTTCACTTTTGAAATCCTGTAGCATCAAAGAAAACAAAGACATAAAAGCCCTGAACTCTGTGAGCATTCATTCCTTCTTTCAATCATTCTACCAATCTTTTAGAATATCTACTGTGTTCCTGGCACTGATGTATTATGGATGTGATGGTGATCAAATTATAAATCCGAAGTGCTAAAGGGACCACAAGTCTTTAATTGGAGATGTAATCTGTTCTGGAAAGTTTAGTTTCACAGATATGAATAGAAATTTAAAAACCAACACCAGAATGTATAAGTAGACATTGTAATTCAAATAAAGTAATCTTTGAAGAAAGACCCTTTTGTTATCCTCTAATGTGTAATCCCTTAATTTTAATGGGTGGCCAAATTCTGGGGGACATTTCAAGGAAGATCTTAATGGACGGATGTAGCTGGCAGATGTGCTGGGACTTCAGTAACACTAACTGATGCCGAAGAGGGAGAAAGATGGGCCTGATGAGCCCTGAGGCTGTGTCCTGCGCCTCCTCTTTGAGGTCATCAGTGGAGGAAAATTGAAAGTACCCATGAAACCTGTGGGAATTTCCAGCTAGAAAGTTTGTCCTTAGAAATTATTGCCTAAGGTTATAGTTCATAAGATCTGTGACTGAGGATGCCTGCCCTCTTTTCATAAAAGGACAGAAGTTGTGACTGTGTACAATGGGGTCATTATTCGTTTCCCTCAAGCAGTGATCCTCCCTGGCAGTCCAGACCACCTCCAAAAGAATCACCCAGGAAGCTTATTACAAGCACAGATTCCCCAGGCCCACATCCCAGACAGGCTGAGCCAGACCGTCAGGCGGTGGGACCGGAAATGTATTTTTACAAGGTCCAGAGACGATTTCCATCCCCACCTAAGTATAAGAACTGCCACTTTGAAGTTTGGGGCACTGAGGAATCCTGCCTTATCCTGGTTGATAATCTTGGAGTTCCTGAGTGTTTTGAAGAGGTTTGGATGAATGCCCTTGACCTGAAGGTAGGTGAGTTGAAGAAAATCAATATAAAGGAAGTCAAATATAAAGGGCTTAAATTTCCAAAGAAGATTTCTATATGGCTAATAATCTGGATTTGAATTCCAGATCTACAGGCACCAAATCTGTGACTTAACTTAACCTTACCCTTTGTCCAATTGTTTAAAAAAGGGACACACTCCTCTACCACATTGCATTATTATAAGAATTATATGAGATGATGTTTGTAAGGTACCTAAAACCAATGGTAATATTCAAAATATCTAACATCTGTGTTGAAGGGGCAAGCTAGAGACCTGAGCAGTCACACACAACTCCATGCTTAGAAGGGCCCCACAATTAGTTTAATGCTGTGCTGTCACAGTCCTGAAATTCTTAGAACTTCAAAACAAGGGCTCTGCATTTTTATTTTCTACTGAGCCCAGCAAATTAGCTGATGTGTGCGGAGTCAGTCAGCTAGTCCCAGCAGAGCTGGCGGCAGAGCTGAAAAGCCTCCGTGTGCCAGGCATTAGCATGGTAGTGGCTGGATCGAGGGAGGGCCCAGAGGTTCTTCAGCGAGAGGCTCCGGTGGGAGGGGAGCTTGAGGGTAGTGGCTGTAACTGCCGATTTTCTTGCACCTCCCTCTGACTGTGGCTGTGACTGGGGTTCCTCTTATAAGACCCTCCGCTTTAGTCTCTTCAGACAGTAAGCCTCCAGTCTTCAACTGGAAGGGCAGAGGGGCAGGGTTGTTGGCTGACTGAGTGAAATGGAGAGTGGCTCTGACCAGTAGAATCTCCTTTTAAAGATTTTCAACCAATCCTCCTCTCTTCTGTTCTCCATTCCCTGCCTTCAGACATCCCTGGTGTCAACAGGTTCTGAGCCTCTCGAGGATTTTGCAGAGTGAATCAACTTGATTCTTGTCCCCACCCCACCTCGCATCACTGCCACCACATTGAGCCTTTACCTCTCTCTGATCTAAGTCAGCTACCACTCATCCGTCTGCTTTCTAGCTATAAAAATGTGTAGCCGTGGAGGGTCAACTATCAGTCCCTCTGGTCTCTTTTCCCATTCTGTGTTCTCATGAGTTCATTCCTCTGCTGTCATTTTCATGAGGTTTTAGGAAAGTGGCAAACACAAATGCATGTGTTATCTGCCTTGTTAAACTGTAACATCCAACTCATTTGAAAGCTCATCTCATCTCCCCTCAGCACCAGTAGGCATGTGGTTCCAGGGACTTGAAGGTGGGAGAAAAACATGGTCTCCTATGAAAACATTTTTCTCAAGTTGGGACAGAAAATAAGGATGATAAGGAGAGAGTGGCTGCCTCCTCACTTAAGTGGGTATGCTTCAGTACATAGCTCATCGTCTTGTGTACTCCGTGGCGAAGGCGGGTAGCTCCACCAACAAAGTTCTCAGTCTCATGCAAATCCTCTAAGCACCAACAGTTTCCTTTATCCTTAGCTACCTCTCCAGCTTTAAGTTGGGGACATTCATGCAGCAGCTCTGCACTGTGCATGCCTCTCTGCTCTGTGATGTGTGCAGTGGTCCAGGCAAGACCATAGCTCCCATCTTGTCTATTCTCCATAGTCAACTCAGGGCCAGCAGCTAATGTGAGATCTAGGTCTGGAGTGGGAGGGAGCCAACCTGGACCCTGTCATCCTGGCAGTTGTCCACATGCCATCTCTCTCCAGTTCTCCTGTCCCCTGCTAAAGTAGCACAAGGACAGTGAACCTTTCAGCAACCTGCAGTCTGTGGAGAAGTGGTGGTTAACTTCTCTGGAGAACATCAACAGAAAGAACTGCTGGGGGAAGCTTTACATTCTAAGAAGAATGAAAGAGCTAAGCAAATGCAAAAGCAGACTATATATAATATCTTACTATTTAAAAACTTAGGTAAGTTGACTAAGAATTTGGTACATTTTCAAACCTTTTCAATAAGAATTTTCCAGTATCTGTTTTCTGAAACAGATAATAGAAAACACTCTGTCCACCTTATGCTCATTCTACCTTATAACAGAAAATACTCAGTAAAATGTAAACAAGGTCTTATAACAGAAATGGAAATGATATGCCTATTAACTTTGGACAAGTGCAGAATGGTTGCCATTAAGAAAAAAGCCAAAATTTACTCTCTAAATTATTTCTTAAATAGTTAAAGCACTATCAAATAAAAAATAAAACAATTAATTTCAGCAAAACTTACACCTACATATTTATTTTTTAACTTATTTGTTGATTTTAGGGAGAGAGGAAGATGGGGAGAGAGAGAGGAATGAACATTCATTGATTGATTCTTATATGTGACCTGACCAGGGATTGAACCTGCGGTCAACCAAGCCACCAGCCAGGGCACCCACATATTAAATGTGGTTTTGTTTCTAATAGGATGAGCTGTTTCGTACTATTGCATCTTATAAATGCATTGCACCAAGATACAGATGGAAGAGAAGCAGGTGGGGACGAACATGTCCTGTGGTATTAAAAGAAGGTTACATTCTTCCAGGATCGCCAGACTTTTCTGTGAGGTAAGTAAGGTTTTTCAGAACTTAATTTCAAAACTTCCCTGTATCTCTTTTCAGTTGTTTATGATTATGGCATATTTTAAGTTTTCTAGGTAAAATGTATTGTCTGTCATCAGAAGGAACATTAAAAACATTTTTGTTGAACCCACGTCCCTATCTTCTTCCACCTATGCCGGCACCACCATTTAAAGTTTTCATATTTGGACCTCAGTCTTCGGGGAAAACAGCACTTAGCAATTTGCTCGCAGAACATTACAAAGGAAAGGTAACTACTTAGCTAGCTAGCTAGCTAGCTTTCTACCTATTTATACTTGATTATAATTTGTAGGATTTTAGGATTTATACTCAATTTTCTTAATTTTACACCATCAGTTGGGTAATTTTTCTTCTGGGCTTGGAGTGGGGAAGACATCCATCCCCCTAGATGTCTATTGTAGCTTCCAGACCACTACCCCTTCCTGCTTCCCAAAAGACCCTTGACTATTATGTTGTGCGGGCGATGCCACCCATAACCTCTCTTGGTTCCACTGGTCTGCTTTCTGAGTTTCACCTCCTGGCTCATTGGGAGTGAGTATGTTGTGGAGAGAGTTCACTGCAACATACTCACTTCTGTGAAAGTTCTTGGTGGTTTCAGTAGCTACAAAGGTAACCCTCCCAGCTCCCTGGCCTGTCAATTCTATGACCTCTCCCCTCATTGATCGATCTTGTTCTCCATCACCATATGTATCAGACAAAACAGTTATAATTTTAAAATATAGAGTTCTTACAAATCAATATGCAGATGAAGCTCCAATAGAAAAAAATATATGGGAATAGGCAATTCACAAAATAATAGATACGAATAGCCATTAAACAGAGAGATGCCAAAATGCCGGACATGTGTCATGTCATCTGTTAGAGTTGAAAGATCACTATTAACAAGGTAGGGAAAAGTACGTTCTCATACACTACTTGGGAGAATATAACCATTAGGGATGCCAATTAAAAATACATTTAAAGGCCTAAGATCCATGCATATCCTTTGAGCTATCAATTCTGTTATATAGATTTTTCCTAAAGAAACTATCAAAGATATACACATAATGGTATTCAGTTATAGCCTAGTTTATAACATCAAAAATATGTATGCCTAAGTATATATTATTGGTATTTAGTTAAATAAATTATAATATATTCAGCTAATACAATACTGTTCATCCATTAAAAATGATAATGTAAATGTTTGTTAGCATGGAATAAAGTAATATAATACTATTGAAGGAAAAGTAAAATGGAATCTAGAGGTATAGAAATATTATTTAAACTTAAAAGGCATATAGAAATCTATTTGTAACAATTCAATATGAAGTTTTCTACCTACCTGACAAAGAACTTATATTGAGAATACATGTAAAATTTTAATCCAATTTCTACAATGGGCAAAAGTTGATACATGCTTAAAAACGGAAGGTGAGCGATCAAGAAGCACTAAAAAAGAAGTTCAAAATTACTAATGATTCAGGGCATATAAATTTAAACTACATTGAAGTACTTCTTCAGACCCATTAAAATCGTTAAAATTTAAAAGGTTCACAAACCAAGTGTTGAGGAGGATGTAAATTAGTTACTTTTAATACATTGCTGATAGGAATGCAAAATAGTTCAACCATTCTGGAAACAGGTTAATGGTTAGTTATAAAGTCAAATTTATACTTAACTTATGAGGTAGTAGTTCCACTCCTGGATATTTATCCCAGGGAAATGAAAACATGTGTTCACAGGAGGATTTCAAAAATGTTCATTACTAGACTTCCAGTCAAGATGGTAGTGTTGCCAGACATGGCTTGCCTCTTTGCACAACCACATCAAGGATGAAGCCAAGAATCAAATCTATGATTTGGAACATAAAGAAAAAAAAAAAAAAAAAACAACCACTCAACAACAAGAAAAAAGAATCCAAAAATATTAGGATAATGTCAGCAGCCTCTGGAACAATTTCAAGATGTTCAACATCCACATATAGGGGTGCAAAAAGGAGAAGAGAAAAAGCAAGAAATTGGACATCTATTTGAAAAAATAATGAAAGGAAACTTCTCTAATTTGGTGAAGGAAATAGACATGCAAGTCCAGGAAGCAGAGAGAGTCCCACACAAGATGGATGCAAAGAGGCCCACTCCAAGACACATCATAATTGAAATGCCAAAGGTTACAGGTGAAGAGAAAATCTTAAAAGCAACAAGTGAAAAGCAGTTGGTTACCTCCAGGAGAGTTCCCATAAGACTGTGAGCTGATTTCTCAAATTAAACTTTGCAGGGTAGAAGGGATTGGCAAGAAATATTCAGTCATGACAAGCAGGGACCTACAGCCAAAATTGCTCTATCCAGCAAAGCTGTCATTTAGAATGGAAGGATATATAAAGACATCCCAGACAAGAAAAAGCTAAAGGAGTTCATCATCACCAACCCACTATTATATGAAATATTAGGGACTTATTTAAGAAAAAGAAGATCAAAACTAGGAACAATAAAATGGTAAAAATACATATCTATCAACAATTAATCTAAAAAATATATTAAGTAAGCAAACAAGAAGAATAGAGACAGAATCATTGATATGGAAAGCATTTTTGATGGTTGCCAGGTGGGAGGGGGGTGTGGGGAAATGGGTGAAGAGGTGAGGGGATTAAGAAGTACCAATAGAAGCCCTGGCTGGTGTAGCTCAATGGATTGAGCATGGGCCTGTGAAGCAAAAGGTCACTGGTTTGATTCCCAGTGAGGGCACATGCCTGGGTGGCAGGCCAGGTCCCCAGTAGGAGACACATGAGAGGCAACCACACATTGATGTTTCTCTCCCACTCTCTCTCCTTCCCTTCCCCTCTCTCTAAAAATAAATAAATAAAATATTAAAAAATAAAATAAAAAATAAAAATATATATGTAACTTGAAAACATATTACATGATACATACATATATAAATATATAATCCTACATTAAAAATATGACCAAATTGCTATGAAAGCAAGTACTCAAAAATCAGTAAATTCTGAAAATAATGTACCTCAAGTAGCATTAAGATTTTAAAGACAGGTAAAGATATAGATAAAAATAGAGATATAGATGTAGATGAACAATATGAGCAATTAAATTTTACAGTAACTTGTGCTTATGTTGGTTTTCTCAAATATTCTTTGCAGGTAATTGACTACGCCAAACATGTTCAACCACGTTTTGATAAAAGCCTTGAAACATTAATAAAAAATACTATAGCTGAGGCCACCGAAGTGGCTATTAAGACTGTGAAAGAACGACTTCGCATAGAAGTAGAAGCTAAAAGAAAAGGTGACTGGTCTTTTTAAAATGTGTTTTTAAAAGGCTAATAATTAAGCCTGGTTACCTGTGGGCAAGCATTTCGTTTGTTCATCTTGATATCCTGGCACCTTGCACATTTGTAGCCTCTTAATAAATACTCGAAGAAGTGAGTGTATATCAACCTGATTCATAAACAGAGGACAGATTTCCAATCTAGATTTCCAAGGAAAAAAATCAAAAAGAGCTTCCAAATTTAGATTGCTTTACTTTTGTGAGTTTACTTGCTGGCCAGATACTGAGCAGAATTTTTACCTTTATCTACACCAGTCATGAAAATACCACTGCTCCAACCAGCTCACGGAGTTTGGTGGTGCTGCTGCTGTTTTAGACCTGTATGTCAGCTCTGATTGTAAATTAAGCCTTTCTATTTGAGGAATATTAATTTTAAATTCAAAAAGTCATAAAGGAAAACTGAAAAAAGACTTAAGATCAATTAACATAATTCTCTAACTTTACAGATGAGAAAACTGAGGCACATGAAGGCAAATGGCTTCCTGAAACTCGCCCAGCTGGTAGCATAGCTAAAACCTGAACCTAGTTTCCAAAGTCCCAGCTCTTCTTTCTCCTGACCTTTCTGCCTCTTCCTGTAACTCACTTCTTATATATTTAAGGATAGACACAAGGGCTTGGGAGGTTTTTTATTTCTGTTTTTCTCCAGGAAAAATGGGAGTTCTCATTCTATGGATATTTTTTAAACTTATTGATTGGCTTCAGTAGACTTTGTGTCTGTAGTTGGTACCAGTGACATTAGAACATGTGGAAGTAGCTTAATATCTGAGCATCTTCTTAGTGGGATACACACCATGCAGCACTTGCTATACACTACTTGGGATATTTTTAACTTTTGAAGATCTGGAAACAAAATTTGAGATTAGCTTCAGTACTTTAGACTGGATTCAAATACTGCTGTTTGGATTTCCAGAAGCTATGACAGTATACTTACAGTCTAAGAGCACCATTACTGCCACAATTCCAAATATTCTTTTCCTAGTAAGGTTTTTCTCATCACAAAAGTAATATATAGTATTTATTGGGCATTTACTAGACATTGAGGCTGTGCTAAATGCATTGCATGCTTAATCCTCATAACAGGCCTATGAGGTATGTATTTTTGTCTCCATTTTTAGTACATGAAGAAACTAAGGCTCAGAGGTGTTGGGTACTTACCCACAGTTGACAGCCAGCAAGTGATTGGGATTCAAATCAATGTCTGCACTCCTATCCTCTGTCTCTTAAGTGGTCACAGAAAACTGGAAAGAGCAGTTATACTCCAGAGATATCCCATTAACAATTTGATGCATTCTTCAGCCCTTTCTATTTATATTTGTAATAATTAATTGTGATTCTGTGGTATATGCAAACTTGCATCCTTTTGTTTTGAAAAAATGCTTCTTTCTAATTAATATATAATTATTGTAATAAGTTGTGTGTTAGATGGAGATTTAAGTTTGTAATTTCCCAATGTGGGCCAATTTTGTAAATAACATTTACTAAATTATACATATTTTTACTACAGATTTGAAATGCCATCTTGATCTTAATATTAAGTTCATTTGTATGTAAATTTCTGAATTTTTTATTTTATTCATTTTTCTATTACAGTCTTTAATACTGAATGTAGTTATTAAAACTTGATGCATTTTAATTTAGTAATGTAAGCTCTCCTTAAAACATTTTGTTTCAAAATTATCCCCATGTATTCTTTCACTTATTCCATAAAATGAGTGCTTAATGTGCACCAGAAGCTGTATTTGGCTTTGGAATACATGTAGAATTTTGTCAAGTTCTACAACTAATCCCAGTGGGAGAACTGCATTAACATTAAACAATCAATGGTGAGGATTAGCACCTTTACTATTTAATCTTTTCATGGAAACAGAGGAAATCTCCATTTTTTTGGTCTAATATTTGAGCCCTTCCTTAATATTTTATAGCTTTCCTCATGTGTTATCTATAATTTTCTTAATAATTTTATTCCTAGGTATTTTGTCTTTTTGTTACTATTGGATGAGATAATTTTTCTATTGTATTTTCTAGATCAAAAGAGGAAGCTAGCCAGGGTCCTGGAGGAAGATCAGTGATCTGTAATGTTTCTTGGAATCTGTAGAGATCCTTTCACGCTACATTATGTCATAAAATCACGGACTTTAGAGCATTCCACAAATTGCCCTTTCCCATCAGAATATAGAAACAGATACTATTTCTCATATGCTACAAACGTAAAACCCTCTTTTTAAATTCACTAATTATTCTAAATCTGATAATAGGGTTAACCTTTCTTAAAATTTAAAAAATTGGGATACTCTTGCTAGTGAATTTTACTCCAGTATGTTCTTTAAGAAGCAGTCGTTAGTGGAGAATATTGAGGTTCCAAACACAGAAGATGAGAGAACAATGCAGAGGATGGCAGCTAACAATTGCAGGATTTTTATGAGCCGAGCATTTCCTAAGTGGCAGCATCCATTATTGTATTCCATCCTTGTGGTAGGTAGTGCTTTCAGTTTGACGGTCCTCATTTTGCGAAGCAGAAACTGAGATAAGGAGATGAAATGATTTACAAAGCCATGCTGACTGACTCAGAACTTGCACCCACATCTGTCTGGCTTTAAAGCAGAGGAATGAATCATCATACCTGACTCCTTACCCTCGACTACCTTCTGCTAATACAGTCAATTACTGTCTTTCAGCTTTAAGAGAACTTGAAAGTGAATTAAAAGCAAAGGAATATAACAAGTTCTCTTCTGATAAAAGCTTAGAAGGGGAGCTCTCTTCACTTGTTGACGATGGTAAAGAAATATATTGCTTCTATTATTACTGAACAGTTTTTAAAATATAAACACAGGAGCTGATAAAGCATATTATTCTTTCACTACAGAGTTTGCTCATGAATCCCAAAGAGAAAGCTCATTAGAAGATAATCAAGAAGCCAAAATGAAATCAGATAGTGATGAAGCTGCTAAAATTGATAAAGAGGGTAACAAAATGAACTGTTAATGCCACACTTATGGGTCTTATTTTCATTTATATTTTTGTCATGTTTATATTGAAGCTTAAAATACCCCCAAAATGAGAAAGTTCAGGAGAAAAGAGTTAGCGTCTCTCTTACAGATTTAAGCTATAGAACAAAAATAGATTTACTGGAATAAAGAAGAAAAGTGTAGAAACTGAGGAGTCTAATATGATTAGGACCTCCTAATTTTTTTTAATGTTTCTAAGTGCAACAAATTATTATCGTATAATAATAAATTATTTCTTAAAATTTCTCTACTTCTTTTAATGCATTCAGATTCAGCCATCATAAACCTAGAGTTTTAGCTGTGAACTGTTATCATTTAGTGCTATTTATCCTTATAAAATTTTTCCAATCATATTTTAACATAATTGAAAATATACAGTGTAAACTATTTTTACCTGTTTTGATTTATAATGTAACATTTAGTTACATTATTTCTTTAGGAGATATTTTAACCCTCATTTTCAATTTACTTCATAATTTTCCTATTTGTAGATAATAGGTTTAACTAATTCTTTATATTGGAAACTTGTAATTTTTCAGATTGTTTTGCTACTAAAAATAATGCTTCAATGAATTTTAAACAAAGTTTTGTCTGCAAGTTGACGTAAGTGGAGTTACTGGTTTAATGAATATGAAGCTGTAGACAGAATCAAGTTGTGTTGCATAAAAGTTGTTTCAGATTCTGTTCCCCTCCTTAATACGCAGAATACGTGTCATTGCTTCCTCAGTATTTTCTCTTTTTACATATTATTTTAATTTTTAACTGTTTCTGAAGTTTAGTATTTGTTAACCATTTATATTTCTTTTTTTCTGAGGTAACCATTTTTTTTCTTTTGCCCATTTTTCTAAGTAGTATATGTTGTATGATTTCTATATAAACTTTGTATATTAATTACTATTTTAAATAATCTTTTTCCAGATTGGATGGTTTGTCTTTTCAATCACTTTGCTATGTTTGAAGTAGAGGGATGTTTTTACATTTTGGCAGTCATATCATTACTTTCTTTTTGTTGATTTCTTCCATTTACTTTCAGGCTTAAAGAAGTCATCTTCTCAACCAGAGATTTCATATATGCTAATATTCTTCTTTTAATTTTTTAAAGCAATTTATCCAGCCTTTTGTATTTAGTTTTTAAGTGCATCCATAATTTATTTTATTATGTAATATAGAGCTGTTTTTTGTGTGGTTCTTACACCTGAATCAGACAGATGTGCTATGTATTTCAAGTCTAGTAGGAATTGAACTGGGCACTGTCAGAAACTTATGCATGGTATTCTTCCTCCCCCAACATACACACAGCACCTCTCCTAACACACACACACACACACACACACACACACACACACACACATACACATTAAAATTTGGGACAAGTGACTTCTGGGAGTTGCCAGCCAGTGCACTAAGAGAGCCCCTCCCCATAATGTCTGCCCCATCCTTGGGAGAGGCAGTACCAAGTAGAAGCAGACATCAGTGCCTCTACCCACTGATGGAGGAATGTCAACATTGGCAGTGGTCCCTGGTAAAAATTCACCTTCCCTGCCCCATGTGTCTGAGATAAACATGGCCTTTACCTTGGGAAGGGAAAATTTGATATTTCTCTCAATTTAGATCTAATGGCATTATATGAAACTGAAATTACTCATGGTTTTGTTATACATTAATTAAGTAATTATCTTTATTTTCTACTACTGATATGTTTATCTGTTTTATTACTATGGCTATTATTTTAATTTTAAATAATTAGGAACATGAATCCTAGGTCCCTGGACCCATACCACAATCTTTTGGGGAGAATTACCTACAATTTAATACTTTTCTGTAGGTGTTAACAATATTTCATTCACAGATAAAAGGGAAATCAGTGCAATGTCTATGTTTAAAAGGGGAATATAGCCAAAGAAACCCAAAACGTTAATTCAAAAGAATATATGCACCCCTTTGTTCATTGCAGCCATATTTGTATTAGCCAAGATTTGGAAGCACCCAAGTGTCCATCAGTAGATGAGTGGATAAAAATGTGTGGTACATTTACAGAGTGGAATACTTACTTTCAGCAACAGCATGGATGGACCTGTAAAGTAGTACGCTAAGTGAAATAAGCCAGTCAGAGAAAGACAAGTGCCATATGATTTCCTTTATACGTGGAATCTGATGAACAAAATAAACTTAGAGACAGACTCATGGATACAGAGGACAGACTAACAGCTCTCAGAGGGGAGAGATTGGGAGTTGGGTGAAAAGGGAGAAGAGATTAAGCAAAGGAAAAAAAGACTCATGGACACAGACCACAGTATGGTGATTGCCAGAGGGAAGGGGAAGTGAGAGGAGGCAAAAGAGGGTAAAAGGAGGATAAGTGGGGATAGAAGGAGACGTGACTTGGGGTGGTGAACACACAAAACAATATACAGATGATGTGTTGTAGAATTGTATACTTGAAAGCTATAAAATTTTATTAACCAGTGTCATTCACCCCAATAAATTCAATTAAAAAATTAGAAATTAGACTTCTGGCCAAGATGGAGGCATAGGTAGACACACTGTGCCTCCTCCCACAACCAAAATAACAACAATAATAATATGGAATCAAAATCACAACCAAAACTGACAGAAAATTGAACTGTAAGGGAGTCAGACAACCAAGGAGATAAAATAGACACATCCATCCAGACCGGTAAGCGGGGCGGAGTCGGGCAGCTAAGCAGAGACGGGTTGTGGCACAAAAGCAGAGGCACCAGGCACGAAAAGCACTTTGGGCACGCAGGCAGCAGCTGGCGATCGTGAAGCGGGGCGCAGGGAAATAAAGCCTGAAAACACCAACTGAAAACACCTGTGGGGGTTGAGGCGCAGGGAGTGACTTGGAGGGAGTTAGTTGGAGAGACCTGCCGGATCCTAGAACATAAATCCACCCACCGGGAATCAGTGCCAGAAGGGCCCAGTTTGCTTGGGGGAATGGGCCGAGTGGTCTGGGATCCGACAGAGAGCAGAACCAGTGCCATTGAACCCTCTCGGACCCCACCCCCACATACAGCATCACAACCCAGTGACTGGGATGCCCCGCCCTGGTGAACACCTAAGGCTCTGCCCCTCATACGTAACAGGTACAATGAGACAAAAAAAATGGCCCAAGCAAAAAAACAGATCAAAGCTCCAGAGCTAATACAACTAAGTGACCAAGAGATAGCCAACCTATCAGATGCACAGTTCAAAGCACTGGTGATCGGGATGCTCACAGAACTAGTTGATTTTGGTTGCAAATTAGATGAAAAAATGAAGGCTACATTAAGTGAAATGAAGGAAAATGCACAGGGAACCAATAGTGATGGGAAGAAAACTGGGACTCAAATCAATGGAGTGGACCAGAAAGAAGAAACAAACAACCAAACAGAAA
>PVKM010008235.1:0-39452 GCA_004027735.1 Carollia perspicillata
GTGGCCTCAGGCCCAGCACTAACAGCAGCCAGCCTAGACTCACAGCTTCAGTTTACCTGGGAATCGCCAGACACAGCATAAATAGCAGCCATCACAGATTGCATTACAGATCATGTAGGAGGGTCCTGGGCAGAACACAGGTGGGGGCTGACCTTGGCCTGCATCACTAGGAAACTCTAGGGCCTGCACAACCAGTAAACAGGTATAGGCCATGTCAGAACACCTCCACACTGTCTCCACACAGTGGATCCTTCATAGAGAGTGGAGGTTGGTGGTCAGTGGTTACAGTTAGTCCTTGCAGCTAACTGGCCAGGGTAAATCCCTCCCATTGACCTGCCAATAGCAATCAAGGCTCAACTACAAGAGGAGGGTGTACTCAGCTCACACAAAGGGTGCACCTTGAGTACCCAGATCAGTGAAGGGGAGACAGGAAACCTATTACCTTAGGCCACACTACAAAGAAAGGGAGTCGTGGAAGCTCTACCTAACAACATAGACACAGATACAGGGAAACTGCCAAAATGAGGAGACAAAGAAACATGGCCCAAATGAAAGAACAGATCAAAACTCCAGGAAAAAAAAAAAAACTAAACAAAATGGAAACAAGCAGTCTATCAGATGCAGAGATCAAAACATTGGTTATAAGGATGCTCAACAAACTTAGTGAGGACCTCAAGAGCACCAAAAAGATCCAGTTAGAAATAAAGAATACACTAATTGAAATAAAGAAAAAATTACAGGAAAACAATAGTAGAGTAGATGGAGCTGAGAATCAAATCAATGACCTGGAACATAAGGAAGCAAAAAACAACCAATCAGAACAACAGGAAGAAAAAAATCCCTCCCCCACAAAAATGAGGATAGTATAAGTAGCCTTTGTGACAACTTCAAGAATTCCAACATTCATATCATAGGGGTGACAGAAGAAGAAAAAGAACAAAAATTTGGAAATCTACTTGAAAAAATACTGAAAGAAAACTTCCCTAATTTGGTGAAGGAAATAGACATGCAAATTCAGGAAATACAGAGTCCCAAACAAGATGGATGCAAAGAGGCCCACTGCAACACTCATTATAATTAAAATGCCAAAGTTAAAGATAAAAAGAGAATCTTAAACGCAGCAAGAGAAAAGCAGTTAGTTACCTACCAGGGAGCTCCCATAAGACTGTCAGCTGATTTCTCAAAAGAAACTTTGCAGGCTAGGAGGGATTGGCAAGAAATATTCAAAGTCATGAAAAGCAGGGACTTACAGCCAAGATTGCTCTACCCAGTAAAGATATCATTTAGAATTGAAGGGCAGATAAAAAGCATCCAAGGCAAGAAAAAACAAAAGGAGTTCATCATCACCAAACCATTATACAAAATGTTAGAGGGGCTTAGCTAAGAAAAAGAAGATCAAAACTATGAACAATAAAATGGCAATAAATCCATATCTACCAATGGAATCTAAAAAACAAAATAAACAAGTGAGAAGAACTGAGACAGAATCATGGATATGGAGAGCATTTTGATGGTCATCAGATGAGAGGGGGCTATGGGGAAATGGGTGAAGAGATGAGGGGATTAAGAAATATAAATATGTAATTACAGAATAGTCATGGGGTTGTAAAGTACAGTGTAGGAAATGGAGTAGCCAAAGAACTTATATACATGACCCATGGACATGAACAATGGTGTGGGGATTGCCTGAGGGAGTAGGGGGTGTTGAGTGGAGGGGGAGAAATCAGAACAAATGCAATAGCATAATTAATATAATATAATTGGAAACAAGAAATACAACAAAAAGATGTTTAAGTTTTTTTCACACAATTCTCTTTCTAATTTTAAATTAATTCCTGATTAATTTCTGATTAACTTATCCTTAGTTTTCTATAGGTATTTATTATAGATACATAGGAGAATTAGCAATTTTGCATATTTATACACAATATACTTTTCTAATCACCTTAATGGACTTCTCATAAAGTTTTCACAGAATTCTGTAGGATATTGTTTGAATATAATTATGTGGTGAAAATAATAAATTTATGCCCATATTGTCTTATCTCTATTTTCTATTTTATTGTCTTGGTGGAGTTTCCAAAACAACAGTGCATGTCAGGGTTTCATTAGGAAAACAATCTGAGTAGAAAGAGATTCAGCACACCCACATCTGGTCATTAAAAGACAATTCTCCATGGCATTTTTGAATATCCTATCTGAGTTCATATTTTAGACTACCTTTGCAAGGACATTTAATAGCAAACAGCCTTGGAAGGTAGAGATTGGGTCTCCTTCTAGGGTACAGAGTAGACCTATTTCCGGGCCAGGATAATAAGGTCTCGCCCCTGAACAAACACTGGACAGGTTGACTATCAGTATCCTTATAAGGTTAGGGGTTTCCTAAGTCCAGGACTTTTCACCTGTGATACAGCACCACTATGTGTATAGCATCCTCCTATGTGGCTGTACATCCCTCCCTTGGGACTTGGGCAAGGGGAACTGGTAGGAACATGAAGCTTGTGCTTCCTGCGGTACCGGGAGTAATAAAGTTCTTTTTCTCTGACTGAGGGGTCTCATGTCTTCCTCCAGCATTTATGAAACAGTGGCAGGATAAATTGATGCTAGCAGGGTAAAATTTCAGAACCTTCACTGCTCTCGATACAGGCATCTTTTGATGTCTATGAGAAGGCTTACAGTTGCTGCTAGAGAATAGTTCTTTCTTCTCTCCTTAAGAATGTCTCATAATTGCCCCTCATCATGTAATCTAACCAGCACCCTGTAGGCAAAGGAAACACAAGTTTCCAAGCAGTAGTAGGGTTTTAAAAAATCACTAACACAGCATACATGAAACTAGGAGACTAGAGAGGAAAATAATATATAAAAACATATACATAACAAAGCAAGGAAGAAATTACACATAGCTAATATAGCCCTTATTTCTGTAACAAGTCATGAAGTCATTTTGATATTCCTCATTTTCTTCTTCTAATACTTATTACCTGGTTCTCCAATTAGTCATGTTTTTTTTTGTTTTGTTTGTTTACCCAAACCTTTATTTCTGAAAGATCTAAATCATTAATGTTCTTAACTACATTGAGATGATGTAGTCTTCTATTCTGTCACTGTATATGGAAGTATTAAGTGCCCCAGAGAATCCTCTGAGTTCCACACTTCCTCCGACCCCATTATGTGGCAACAGCTGTCTTTTTCATTGATAATTGGAACCAGTCACTTTATCCAGTACAATGACTCTCTTTCTTTCCTTATATTCCTCAGAAATAAGACTTCTAAACGAACAGAGCCCAGACATGAGGGTATTAGGAGAAAGAAAAACAATGCTTGGGGTTGATCACTTTTCTACCTTTAGGTCTCGGATCCATATAGTCTGAATATGGGAGACCAAAGCACTGCAAACTGATACAGGCTTAGATTACCTAGTGAATCCTTTGGAGAAGAATATCAATTTTTCATAGGTGGTTATTGAATATGCAATCTCAGTTAGTGCTAATATATCATTACACAGTTCTGTCTGCTTCTATTGACAGTACATATGGTAAGGTTTCTGACTCTTCATGGATATGAGACTAAATGGAGAGCTTCACTAATTTTGGCCAAATCAATGTTGTTACTGGATGGTATGATGTTGAATAAACATTCACTATGTCTCTAGATTGTAATACTGACTGAAACATTATAGGCAGGGAAAACAAATTCATATTTATAGTCTCTGATCCAGTGAAATCAAATTGCTGCCCTTTCCATGTAAATAAAGATGGTTAGATAATTCTGCAGAAATTAGTGCCATATCAGATTGTCAATATTTGTTTTTACTACTAACAAATATGTTATTCAGCAAGTGCTGAGTTATTTATTCCAATCATGAATTCAGAAACTTAGTAAATAACTCTAGGATCATAGATCTAGATGTCCACTTCAAAAAGACATTGAGCCAAAACTCCACTTACCTCCTGGCCTCCATTAAGTCCCCACTCTGACTGATGGGGCACGAAGGCATTTTAGGTACTCTGGACTCAGGGCCAGCCCTCTGTTATCTTCGAAATCCCTTGGCATTCCTCCTTCTGCAATGCATAGTCACCCTGATAAGTGACTATAATGTTTTCAGTGAAGGCTAGGGCAAATTTTACTTTTGCCACTTGTTGAAAGCTGCTTTTTCTCAAATGATCTGGCCTAGTTATCAGAGATGAAGACATTAAATTCTACATTTTGCCAAACATCTGCACAAGCTTTATATGTGAAAATGTGCCTTATCTGGCTGCAATTATAGTCAGAAAAGTTGACTTTTCTGGCTGGTATGATCAGGCATTGATTTGTTAGAGGAGCCAATATTGGAAGTTTTGTCATCCAGTTCTGAGTGTCATAGACACCAGGCAGCAATGGTTGTGACATTGTAGCTAGAAAAGTCTACAGTATGATTGGACATTGTTTCTGGCTGCTTTGCTTCTCTGCCTCATGAGAAGATTCCGTGATCTGGCCAATATCTTTTAAATAAATTCTTTCTCTGTGGAAGTGGTCAGAGGAGATTGTGCTTGACAAAAAAAGACAAAACACTGACTAAACCCTTATGTATAATATAGTAGGAAATTACAAGTACCCAGGAATGCTTAAAGTAGAAATTAGTCCTTATCCATGCAAGTATTCCCCCATAAGTACAGGAAGATTAGAAGGACAAAATGATCAATAAAATACAGATTACTTTTCTAGGCTAAAGAAAGATCAGTCAAAGATTTATTGCTTCTATTGACAGGTACAAGTACTAAGCTAGCACCAGAATCAATGTCAGTCACCATGGTCAGTCAGTGGAGAAGTGTGAGGACTAAATGAGAGGGTTAAATCATGATCTGAAATATTCACGAGCTGTGAACAATTTGAAAAATTGCTTTGTCTCTTTTAGTCAATGCTCCCATATTTCAAGTGGGAATAATAAGACTTGACTTGCAATCAGTCATTAGGAAGATTTAATGAGAAAATAAAAGTGCCTGTAATCATATTTGATACACAATAGGTGTTCTATAATATGAATTGCTTTACTCCATTCTCCTTTGCTCACTGCAAGACCAGTCTTAAATTTTACATATAGTTAGTGATGGTAAGGCTCTTATTTCCTATAATTCCTTGTAAAAGGAATTATAAAAATACAGATTCTAATCATTGCAATATCAGATTTCTTTTGACTTTAAAGACCTAGAATGAATTCATCACATCTTACAGAACACAGAAATATTTCCAGGTGAACACTGTTAATCCATTTTCTGTATGAATTCTGATTAATTGACAAGTTTTACAAATCTTATCGAAGAGTTCTTTTTTAATACTAAGTGGTTTAGTTCCTACTCTCAATAATGTAATCAGATTGTGATGATCAATATATTCTAATCAACTCTAAAGCAAAGTACATTTAGTATGTTCTAAGAGAAGAGTTCTAATTTTGTGAAACTAATTTATGCCCAACATCATGTCAGTAACATCAACAAACTACAGGCATCCTCCACACAATGCCTTCCCACTTAACTTTTTGAAGTTTGATATAGTTAGGACTCACAGGAATTTACAAAAAGAAACAAGACTAGTACAGAGTCCTCGTCTATCCTTCACCCTGCTTCCCCACTGAAAACATCTTATATAACCATAACACACTGTCAAAACCAGGAAACTAATGTTGGTACAATGTTGTTAACTCAACTATATACTGTATTCATAGCTCACCAGTTTTTACATATTCCTTAGATTTTAGTACCAAAATGTATAGAATACAAGGACCTATCAATTCATGTTTTATTGGGCAATGTTTATAGGGAAAATATATTAATTTCCTCTAAACTCAATACATATTTTTAAGGGGTGTGAAAAAATGACATGCTATATACAATTGGACAGATGGCCAGAACCTGGTGTTAGACATTTTGAAAACCATACTAAGTGAATGTACATTTGAACTCTCCTTCATTCACAGCGTTCAAGTTTTAAGTCTCCACTTTACTCAGTAACTAAAGCATATTACAGAAAATTTTCTTGTTCTTAATTGTTATTTTTGTTTATCTTATTATAACTTTTTTATTGCTGGTTTTTTTCTGTGTGATTATCATGGCATTTCATGTAAATTCTACATGCCACTGCTTAAAAATCAGCTCATAGATTATTTTTTAAAAAACATTGGATAAACTCATCCATCTAATAATTTTAAATATGAATAAAATAATAGTCATAGTCAATAGCAAAAGAAAAATTGGCATATTATCTGAAAACAAACATTTTAGACATTTTACTTTATAAGCCTTAGTTTCTACCCATTCTCCTCGCTTTTCTATTCTCTAAGTTCCAACAACTTACTCTTCACTCAAAGAATGAATGATTCCACTGGCCTCCCTCCGGTCGTCCTCCCCCAAACCTAACGCTTCCCCGGGTCTCCACTGGAGAGAGTCAAGCTCTCACTGTCCTAACCCGCATGGACTGTATCTCTACCATAGCACACATTTCATCTGCTTCACGTTGTGCGAGCGGTGTGTTAGTGCTCATCTCTTTGGCCCTAAGACTGAGTTTTAAGGTGGATTTCATTCAAGTTTCCCAAGCAATCATCTCTGATTTGCTACTGGGAGGATTTAGAAGAATGGTATTGGGTGTGTTGAGGAGGGGTTAAGGCGTAAGGCCACATCTGCTTTATCTTCTTTTGGTTTGTGGATGCTATCAGGGAATGCTCATAATGGTTCCTGGTGAATTCTGGGTACTCTATGATCTCCCTCTGTCTCCATTCAGTTCCAATAGTGCCATTATTAATCTCCTTTCCTTGTCTTCCTCCTCTGAAGGTCTCATGGCTTCTCCTAATACAAATATGGACCTTTACACAGTCCTAGATCACACACTGCTCACTACTATAGAATACCAGACTGCTCCACGTAAGTGCATCTTTGCAACCTCCATTTGATAAGTCTTATTTCTGCCGCATTGCTAATTATGTCTAAGAGGGTATAACTTAATTACCTTCAGTATTTCTGCAGTAAGATACTGCTATGCAGTTCATCCACACTTAAAGGTGGGAGCTAAAGTTGTATTTGTATTTGATGCTAAAGACAAAAAATCTCCGAGGAAAAAAAGGTTTTATTTGTAAATTATTCAGATCCTATAAGTACCTTAGATGATCACATTAAGTCAAAGAATTTAAATACATGTGTGAATGTGGTGTTGTATTATCTTTCAATATTTTTACTAAAAAAATGTTGATAAACTTATCATCCCCCTTTATAACACTCAGCTTAAAATTCAAGCTTCAAAGTTTGCAATCAAGGGACTTTACTCAGAATCTGGCAGCTAGAGCATATGGATGTTCAATAGTCTCATTTAACTATTCATCTTTTCAATCTAGATTAACAAATTTTCATAAATTAATCATATTAATACCATCTGCTCAGTATCACCTTTGTATTTTTCACTTAGTATTGGTTCTAAGAGCCATTTGAAAGTTCATTATTTACTAACCTATATGGGAGGAATCTGGCGTCTTTATGTGTATGTGTGTACAATCTGATTAAAATAAATGACCTGTTATTCAAGAAACAATAGAGGCTTGAAATGTTCCCACTTCTGAATTTGTTTCCTTTAAATAAATGAGTAGTTTAGGCTTTTTGACTGAAAATTTTAAGAAAAAAATTCTTTTTCTAGCAATATATTTTTTCCAAATAAAGACTGCGGGGATGCTTTGGTTGAATTAATTAATAGTTTGGCCACAGTGATCTATCTTAAATGTTATGAGCTACAAATTCAGCACTGGTCTTTCTCCAAAATACCTAGAATTTAGTTAATTTTATTTTAGGATACTCCATTGAATGGATTATTCAATTCCATGAAAGAAAAGGGGGGAGAAATATCTATGACAGTTTCTCTTTTCATGAAATAGGCAAGATTTATTCACATGCAGGTGCTCCCTACCCCATCAGTATTGCTTAGGAGATCAGTCCTTCCTTCGAAGCAAGTTTTAGGAGATGCTGGCTCATGGGCTTTTTTACTGGAGAATGGGCAGGGAACATCTATAAGGCCTTGTGATGGGGAGGAGAGAGGGAGTAGCAGAACTCAGGCCAGGACTGTGCTTGCCTCCTGCTGGGGTTTGGGGGATTGAAAAGAGTGAAACCTTCAATAAGGCATAGCTCCCAGTTCAGCTGCAGGGTGTGACGGGATTTGATTTTAGGAAGAGCTTTTGTGGATTAGAAATTGAACCTTTTAACAGTATTTAGAAGATGGAAGTATTCTAGAACTTGATTAGATTTGATAGTGGATTAGATCTGTAGATTAGTAGGTTAGAACTAGAGCTCTAAAGCAGTATTTGATTTCTTTGACTAACAATTTTAGGGTGCTTTCAGAGAAGCATAAAGCAGCCCTCTTCTCTCTGGTCCTCTGTTCCACAAAGTCTAGCTGCCTTGTGCTCCCAGGCCCAAACTCTCTCCTGCCCTGGGGAGTCAGTGGGGCTGTGCCTGAGTACCTTCTGTGAGCCAAGGCCCGGAAGCTCTGTCCTCAAAGGGGCCTGGAGCCCTCCTAAAGTTCACCCTCTTTGTTTCTCATTTGTCGGGGTTGTTTACCCAAGAAATAAAGCATATAGCACACACATATGCAATATGAATATTTCATTTCATATGTGTTCAGTGTTTGGAATCCTTTCTGTCTGTATGTCTGTAAGTTGCCTAAAATCCATCTAGAAAATGTCTGAGGATAGAGGATGCAACACTGACATTATTGTGTCTGCCTAGCTCTGGACACCTTTCTACCACATATAAGAAAACACTTAAAGAGTAAAACGGTAAAACCCTTATGATGACAGTCCAGTCACAGTTGGGGTTTTTCTTGTACATAATTATCACCTCAAGAAATGGCCTATTTTAATGCCTACAGAATACTCTGGGGTGAGGGGAAGACAGATGGAAGGGGGAAAGCAAATGCAAAAATGTGATGGTACAATGAACACCCCAGCATGCATTTAAATAATTTACACAAATCTGTTCCAATTCATAAGCCAGAACAAAAATAGCACGATTCGTCAAATAAAAGTTAAAACTTTGTTGAAAATTATAAGCCCTGATTTGTACATCGCACTGTCAGGTTGGTCATTATTAAGCATACCATAAGGGCGACAGTCCAAACATGGCCTTGCTTACAGATGCACAATGGTCTTAATTGGCACTAATTTCCCTCAATTGCAGTATCATGTGTTTTCCTTGAAAAGCAGAGTCAGTTTGCTTTCTGTATCAATACAATGATAAAAATAAGCAGAGGGTCTTGTTTTGCTGGGAAATAAGGAAAATCGATTCATACTCAGTATGTGAAATACATTTTGTGATAGAGCCCTCATCTTGCTCATCACATTACATATATTGGGGTGTAAAAGGACCTAGATAATCTTATTTTGATATATGCTTTGTTTGAATTCACATTTTCTGTGGGTTCAAAATAGACAGTAATTAATCTTCAAAGTATATTTGAAAGTAACTTAATCCCATGTTTTCTGTATATGATTAGGCTTGGCAATCATAATATCGCCATTGAACTTTGTTTTTAGTGAATATTGTTATTTCTAGTAAAAATAAATACATTAGTCTTATAGACTATGTAGAATCAAAAAGCCAATGAAACCATACAGGCTGTTATTGATACCACATGAAGGATTTTGGGGCCTAGCTCTGGATGATCTCAGGTTTTAAAAAGTTCTGGGAGATTCATCTAAGAAAATTTCAGTGGACAGTTCAAGGAACATCTTAAAGGTGATGGTCAGTGGATTAGTTTCACTCTGTTTCAAAATCATTCTTTTTGTACAACAATAAGAAAAAGAGAGAGAAAAGAATAAAATTTAAAAAACCATTCTTTTTGTGAAATCACATTTGTTTGAGAAACTGCAGCCTAAGGGAACACTGATATTCTCAAATAGCTAAGAATTCAATGGAGTCCCTTGAACCATCCTCACAGCAAAGGCAGCTTGTTCAGAGACATAAGTATGCCATGTGTGTGGTCTATCTCTCCTGGGAAAACAAGCACATTTGTTTTAGGTAGTTCTTAAAAGATGTTTCTCAACAGTGAGAAATGTTTGGTGCCTTTTCCCTTGGTCATCAAAAAGGAGTAGAAATTTTTTAAACTGCCCTCTGTCTCTCCTGATCTGCACAAGTTCCTGCAAGAGGCTTTGGGAAATGTTTTTCTGTCCCCAGGCCATTTACACCTGGGGATCTGGACTCAGGATCAGTGTCTGGGACTTGCAAAGAGGCTGGCAAAATGCTTGGTCTTTGTGGCAAATCACACACTCTTTTCTAGTTGGCCCCTGACATGGCTTCTTAAAGAGGATGTAAATGTACTAGACTAGAGGTCTGAGATGATGTCTCCTCCTCTTCATATCCTCAGTGATTAGCACATGCTTGTCACATAGGAGGCCCGTGACACACCTCATAAATAAATGAATCTATTTATCCCCTGCTGACCACACTAGGGGTTGCACACTGTGACTATCATTAAGTAGATTCGTACCATATTCATTACATTTCTGTACTTCTGAGTCAAACATAAATTAAATACTAGAGCAATCTGGATTTCAATAACAGCTTTATTAGAATAGTGTAAACAGCTGGAAACTTTTGAAATTAAATAGATAATTATATTTGCATAATTGTTTTACACTGTGTACGAGCTGAAGATAACCAGCCACTTTGTTACAAGTGCCATATTGGTGCCCCAGCAACTTTGGAGGGAGTCATAACAAAGGGGAAGCTGTGATGATGATGACCTGAAGAGATCATTCAGCAGCCACTGCAGTGACTCCTGCTGGGAAGTCGATGCCAAATTTCAGACAAATATGTGAACTCTCGTGAGGCTCCATATGTTTTCCTTCTCATAAACTTTTTGTAAAAATTTTAAAGTAATTTTACAAAAGTTTTGCATCAAAGTTAGTCTTTACAGAAAAGTCTCAATGATAGTCTCGATGAATGTTATACACCCCACACCCAGTTTGTCCTGTTGTTAGCCTCTTGTATTATTACTATGGTACATTTGTCATAATTAGCCAAAACCGATGCATTGTTATTACATAAAGTCACATTTTATCAGATATCATTAGTTTTCCCTTAATGGTCTTTTTCTGTTCTAGGATCCTGTCCAACATCCTATGACGTTTGTCATCACTGTTTTTTCAGTTCCTCTTAGTTCTGACAGCTTTTCAGACATTTCTTGATTTTAATGATCTTGATAGTTTTGAAGAGTACGGCTCAGGTATTTTGCAGAATATCCCTCAGTTTGAGTTTCTCTGATGTTTTTCTTACAATTAGCCTGGGATTATATGTTTGGAGGAGGAAGATTACAGGAGGTAAAATGTCATTTTCAACACCACCTATCCAGAGAACATGCCACCGTCCCTCACCACCAATGACATTAACATTGACCACCTGGCTGAAGAAGAGTTTGCCAAGCTTCTTCTGGGTATAGTTAATTTTTATTTCCTCGCCTTTCCTTACTATATTCTTTGGAAAGAAATTACTAAGCATAGCCCACAATTGAAGTTTGTCCATAAATTATCTGGAATTCTTCTGAGAGATACATGTCTCTTCTCCCCTGTGTACTTATTTATTCGATCATTTAGTCATCTCAGTATGGATTCATGGATATTTATTTTATATTCAGGTTTAAGTCCAATGCTATGTTACTCATTTTGTTGCTCAAATTGTTCCAGCTTAGCCTTTGAAAACTTTTTCAGTTGGCTCTTGTGTCCCTTTGGCATATTTCCACCATGTCAGTTTTTGTCAAACTTCCTTACTATTTGGTATTGCATTATGCTCCTGATTCATCTCACATATTTCCTGTCCCTGCCCTAGAACAACCATTGCTCTAAGGACACCTGGTTTCTTTTACTGAAGACTGTTGTTAGAAAACAAGATCTGAGTCTTGGGGGTATCCATTG
This sequence comes from Carollia perspicillata, assembly GCA_004027735.1. Classification (NCBI taxonomy): domain Eukaryota; kingdom Metazoa; phylum Chordata; class Mammalia; order Chiroptera; family Phyllostomidae; genus Carollia; species Carollia perspicillata. Next base: position 11,918 of record PVKM010008235.1, read on the forward strand.
TTACTGGGCATCACTGCCGTATATATTCACCCATGAAGGATGTTTTGGTTGCTTCTAGCTTTTGATTATTATTAATAAAACTGTTATAAAAATTGCACACAGGTTTTTATGTGGACAGAAGTTTTCAAATCATTTGACTTGGGAACATAATTGCTGAGTCACATGGTAAATCTATATTATATTTTATAAGAAACTGTCCTCCAAAGTCGCTGTACCAGTTTGCATTTCTAAGTACAAAGTTTTATTTCTCTGCATCCTCACCAGCAGTTGGTATCACCAGTGTTTAGAATATTTTAGGCACTCTTACAAATGTGTTGTGGATTTTCATTAGAATTTATTTTCTACTCAGTCTTAAACTCAAATAGAGTACAATTAAACACAGATCTTATTTTTTAAACTATTTTATTTATTTATTTTTAGAGAGAGGGGAAGGGAAAGAGAGAGTGAGAGAGAAACATCAATGTGTGGTTGCCTCTCATGTGTCCCCCACTGAGGACTTGGCCTGCAACCCAAGCATATGCCCTGACTGGGAATCGAACCGGCGACCCTTTGTTTCACAGGACTGTGCTCAATCCACTGAGCTACACCAGCCAGGGCTAACCATAGATTTTAGATATTAGCCAAGTATTGCCTACAGTTTATTTTTAAATCAAACAAAAAACTCAACATACACAGCACATTCATACCCACATTTCCTTCAACCACTGCCTCACCTCTGTGGCCCCTTACAGCTAAGCTCCTCTAAAGATTTGTCTGTACTCACTCCTCTTTCATATTCTCCTAGACCTACTCCAGTTCACCTGGTTCTCTCATGTTATGCTCACCAACATCCGCCTTGACCAACCCAATGGTCACTACTCAGTGCCTATTTACTTGACCTGTCCACAGAATTTTACCCAGAATTCTACTCGTTCTACTTTGTGAAAGTCATAAAAGACTTCCTTTACTGTGCTTTGGGACCTTAAATTGTCTTCGTTTCCACCTACCTCAATACCCTAGTCACCATCAAATAATTAACTTAATACAGTAAATGATTATGCCACTGCTTTGAAAAGTTAAGTAAACAGTTTCTTGAAATATCTGACTCCCATTGGTAAACTTGTGCTCAGGGATTTCTTCAACTCACAAAACCCAAAAACTACATGTAATTATTTTATTCCTAAGAAGAAAATTCGGATAATCTAAAATGGAAATCAAAGAAATGCAATGAGATATCACCTCATATCAGCCAGGACAGCTACCACCAATAACAAGTGCTGTGAACAATGTGGAGAAAAGGGAACCCTAGTGCATTAGTGGTGGGAATGCAGACTGGTGCAGCCACTGTGGAAAACAGTATGGAGTGTCCTCAAAAAATTAAAAATGAAACTGCCTTTTGACCCAGTGACCCCACTTCTGGGAATATATCCTAAGAATCCTGAAACACCAGTTCAAAAGAAGACATACCCCTATATTCATAGCAGCATTTACAATAGCCAATATCAGGGAACTGCCCAAGTGCCCACCAGTACATGAGAAGATAAAAAAGCTGTGATATAATTATACAATAGAATACTATGCAATGGTAAAAAAGAAGAAACCCTTACCTTTTGCAATACTATCAATGGACCTGGAGATTATTATGCTAAGGGAAATAAGCAAGTCAGTGAAAAAAATATTATATGATCTCACTTATATGTGGAATCTAACTGAACAAAATAAACGAATGCACAAAATATAAACAGAGGCATAGATGTATGGAACTGACTGACAGCTGTCAGAGGGGAGTGGAGAAGGGTGACTAGATGAAAAAAAGTGAAGGTATTAGCTGAAGAACATACGTGCATGACCTATGGACACAGACGACAGTGTGGTGATGGCTTGATGGGTAGGGGCTGGGTGGAAATGGGCAAAAGAGGAAAACATGAGGAAAACTGTAATAGTGTTAGCAATAAAAATAAAGAAAAAGTAAAAATAAAATAAAAAACTTCTGGCCAAGATGGAGGCATAGGTAGAAACACTTCACCTCCTTGCACAACCAAAAGAAAGATAACTAACCAATTTAAAAACAAAGAACAACCAGAACTGCCAGAAAATCATTTTCATGGAAGCCCAACAAGACCAGGAAGTTAAAAGAACATTCAACCAGACTGGTAATAGGGGCAGAGATGGGCAGCTGGGGTGGAGAGGATGCTTGTCAGCAAGGCAAACAGATAAGCTGGGAGGAACAACCAGGGAGCAACATAGATGTGAAACCCAAGGTTTCAGCATGGGAAACTAAAGACTCAAAACACCTGGCTGTGAAAAACTGGGGTGGGGGTGCAGCAGTAGGAGCCTCATTTGGCTTTGAAGTGAAACCAAAGATCTGAATAGTGCTATATGCCAGAGTAGCAATTCCACGGTAGCCATTTTTGATAATGGTGGTTTTCAGAGTTCTCTGTTGTTAAGGAGAACAGAAAAGAATTTTAAACAAATGATAATAACAATACACAGAAGTTTAGAACTCAAAGTGGCATGAAGAATTGCCAATACTTTTAAATACTTCCTACTTTCAAAATCCCTTAGAATATATTTTCTTCATAATAATGAACCATTTTATCACAACATAAACTAAATGTTTAAACTTACATTACTGAATTTGTATTCGACATAGAAGTACTCTTCCCTTTCAAAAGAATCTGAAAAATAAGTATTGACATCAGAAAATAAAGGTCAATTTTACCTTTTACTATTTTAATTAAATTCTCATCAATTAAATTCCTAAGTCCGTAGATCTTGGCTAAAACTTGTGCTTGGAATCTTCTAAATTACCTAGCAATTGCTGAGCCAAAAAAAAAAAAAAAAAAAGTGAAGCATCACTAGCCTCAGCCTTACATTTTTAAGGATCATCTTGGGCAAATAAAAACTAGTTAACCCGGTGAAGTAAGCCTCATCATCTCATCATGCCTCCCTCTTTCCCCCTCATTTTCCACCTTTACTTTATACAGAAAAATAGAAAAGAGCTTTGTTTTAGACATGTTTTCAACACTTTAATTTTAGTGTTAACTTAGTGATTCCCCATTATTAAAAAAGGATTGACATATATGAACCCTTCTTAGCTTACAGAGTTATCAGAAAAAAAATAGATTCAATAGTAATTATATGTGACCCATGTGCAGTCTGGGTTTAACATGCTCAACCCTGCAAATCATTCTTTGGAAAATAAAAAACAGTTAACCTGACAAAGTGAGCCTCATCCTCTTACCACAGCACTCACTTTCCCCCTCGTATTTCAGCCTTACTTTATATGGAAAAATAAAGAGAAAATCACTTTGTTTATTATTCATTTATTTATTTGCTTTTATAATAGTAGAATATACTGTCATAGGTAGTAAGAATATTGGCTGGTGTGTTTTTTGTCTTTTTTTAATTTAAGTATTTTGTTGTTTAAGCTATTACAGTCATCCCAAATTTGCCCCGTTGCTCCCGTCCACCCAGCCTCCCCACCCCCGCTCCCACACCATTGTCCATGTCCATGGGCCATTCATACATATTCTTTGTCTAAAACTTTGTAGCCAACTTCCTCCCACATTTCTCTTTATTGTCCATATACACAAACTCTCTATCACAGACAGACGTATCTACCTCTCTCCCTGGTTCTGTTTTGATTTCAATCCCTGTCCTCTAAAACAAAAACAATCTTTCAAATGTTACGGATTTAATCGATGATTCCTGAGGTAATTCATTGAGAAAAAAAAAAAAAGAAAGAAAAAGGACACAGAAGAATGCTGATCAGCACAAAAAAACAAGTATTGGCAGATATAAGTCATTTCTGTTGTTCCAAGCAAAGCCTTTTCCATAGTTTGCTGATGGATGAGAATAGACTAACGGAGAAAAGGGGGATAATGAGAGATAAACAAATAAAACCACTGATGTTGTGCCTCAACCAGGTAAATCTTGACTGATATTCTCAGTTCAAGCAGTACCTCTTCCTCACTACACATAATTCTTCAAATGATGGTCCAAGTCTCCTCACCACAGAATCTCAACAGTTCTTCCTTCCTCTAATTTAACATCTGTGCCACCAGAACCCAGCTCTTCCAAATATATATCAAAGGTTTGATTCCTTACAACTGGAATGTCCACTCCTTCCTAAGTAAGAATAAATTACTGAGAACAATTTTATTTTAACACACTAATAAGTCTGTGCTCTCTCCTCTCAGGTAACCATGGAGTAATTTGTTAGTACCTCCTTGGGGACAATGTATTAATATGATATATTTTGTTAGCACCTTCCTGGAGATAACTGTTTCACTTGTGTTGCTTAACCCAGATGAGTGGCCAGATATGAGGAAATTTTTAGGTTCCTGGACAGTAATGTTGGTGAAAGCAGAATCTTGCCATGGTGTCCATTATATCTTACTTTATTGGTCCAGCTCTCCAGTTTTTAATTTAAATTAAAGTCATATTGAAATCCACAACATTTCAACTGTTGAACATGTTGGTCTACTTACCAACAGAGTCACCATCATCCCAGAAAAGGGAGCCAGATGCTTCTCCCTGTTTATCTAGGGCAATTATGAGGCTGAAAAGATTCAGAGAGCTGTAGAAAAGTAGTAAAAAATGTATTTTTCAGAATTAGTAGGACCTAATTCCTAACATCTCATGAAACTACCTAGAAAAATGTTTAGTCCTTTTATAAACATCTTTACCAGATTTCCACTTAGTTTATCCTTGAATACCCCCAGTGACAGGAAACTTAAAATACCCTTATGTAACCTATCTCTGCCCTGCACTGCTCAGTCTGAGGGCAAGAAGTAACTGCCCTAATACAGGCCTCTTAAATGCGTTCCAACAGATAAAAAGTAAAGGTTTTTATGATTTAAAAAAGCAACAAAATAGTTATTATAATGTGCTGATTGAAGGTACACCACCACTCTCCTCAGCTTAGCTACAAAATTGCCAAAGTCTTTGGATCTGGGAACCTAGGAGCTGATTTTAAAGTAGGACCAAAGGGATTTCAGGGAAAAGAAACTTAAACAGGAATTCAGAAGTTCTGCTCTGCTGGAAGTCCTATTAGCATCTCAGGAGCAAGGATGCCAGGACCCAGGTGCCCTCTTTCATGATTCCACAGTGGAGACAGGACTCAAGGATTTGATCCTGAACACTTGGTAACCCAAAATTGCAAAGAGAAAAGAACTGCACAGTGCAAGAGATAAAGCATTCTTACTTTTGGAGAAGTTGAGCTACCGTGAGAATTCCTTAAGGAAACTATTTTGGTTTTATATACAATATACATATTTCATTAAATTTTTTTCTATTGAAATGAAAAGTTAGGCATGAGACCCCCTCTTCTTCCTTGGCAATGAATAATGATATACTAACTTGAAATCAAATGTGTCTATTTTTCAAGTTTGTGCTTAGAAACTATAGATCTAGTATATAGTTCAAGGAGTCCTCATGAACTTTTCAGTGTTTCAAGAATGTCTGCCAAAGTTCTCTTTAATAATGATGCATATTTTAGCTGATTTTATTCTGAATTCATGCTGATTAGAGATTCTGATTTGTTATTATGAATCTTTAATATAAAATATAAATATAAAATAATTATTATTGCTAAAATTTCTGCTTGTTTCCTGGGCAAAATCTTTGATTACATATCTATGGAGGAATAAAAAGACTAATTAAACATAACCTACATGAATAAAAACATAAGGACCCTGACCTAGCCTTCATATAAAACCTAGGAGAGAATTCCTGAATTAGAAATTATTGGCTGTCTTAAAATAACGATGAGAATATACTTAGGGCAGGAGAGCTGAGAACGGGATGAAATGCTCAAACATATCATCTGTTAATCTCTCTCCTTTTTTCTTCTCTTCCTTCTCCTTTCTCTCTCTTTCTCTCATTTATACACATGTACACAGACACACATAGACCAATAATTAATTGCAGGACTGACTGAGCCACTCTCGGGTCCTTAGCCTCCTACCCACAAAGAGCCCCTCCTCGGACACTGCCCACTAAGTAAGTTTGACCACAACAGGAAGGTCCAATCCCTAGATCAATGTGAAGTTTCCTGACAGAATGTGCCTGTTACCTCAGCACTGTTGTTGTGGCTGGAAACTGTGTTGGTAGAATATACCCTCCATGAATGAAAAGGGGAATTACATCCAGAGAAGCAGGAACTTCAACAGACTTCTTCAGTCAGGAAGGTGATACTTGCCTCCACCGGCACAGAACAAGCCCGGGTTAACCCCTCCGATTTCACAACTGGTAACAGGTAATAGATCTCAGGAGACACAGGAAGTCGAAATCCAAACTTTGGTTTAAATGCAACAAAGCACTCATGGAATTCACCAACAGAAAACATGACTTAAATGTCTATATCAGTATTAAAAATGAAAAAAACTTCAATATACTGCAATATGTAAAACACATGAAAGCAGCATTCATTTGTATATACTTATTTCAGATGTTATTGTTTAACTTCATAACCATACTTACTTATTAAAAAGTTAAATGACAAGAATGCAAGTTAACTTTGGACTCCAAAGCATTAAAATCTGATGTAATATCACCTTTGTGTGGGTATTTTTATTATACTCAATTTTATTAAGAAATGTAATGCAAATATCTCTACAAACTATAGTTTGAAAACCATTGGTTTAATTGTTTAAGATACAATCATAATCTGACGAGAAGGAAAATTCTTAATACCACTTCCTCCAGTGACAACTAACTGATAATTTGAAAATAGATTGTATATTCTTTGTTCAAATGACAGCAGTCCTATAGTTAACATCTAAACTTATTCCTATAAAATTTCTTGAAGATTGGGTAAAATTAACTAATGCTCATCAAAATACACTACAAGAGTGGGAAAAGAAAACTCTGCTGTGGGAGACATGTCACTTGTTTTCCTCACATTCCACTGCTGTCCCCCATCATGGAGCCCATTGTCCCTGCTGCGTGCACAGATTAGGTGTAGCTTATGTAGAAAAGGCCGGCTATATCAGTGATATTATATTTCTTGGGAATTTGAGCTATAAAACATGGAAAAGAGCCTGTCACTTATCGCAGAAGCACAAAGGATGTATTAAGAGAAGTCCAAATATAGAGTCCATTAGAAGCTGAGGCCCTTTGGAAGTCAGCTGTTAAAAAAGCAAAATGGTCCCATGGAATGCTGAGTCCTGGTAATGGCACAACCTGGGCTGAAATTTCACAAACTTGCAATTGAATCCTGAACTTCTCTAGGAAATCCAGGGCTATCAGAGTTGCTGCTCTTGGATTTCCATAAGATTTCTTTTGTTAGTTTATGTGTATCCCTGTAATAAACCCCATATATGAGCAAGCTTGAACAGGTTTTTGTTTCTTGCAGGATAAAGTATCTGATTCATGAATTATATCTATTCCACTCTGCTACAAGGAAATATCACTACATAGAATCATTTGCTTTTAAGAATTTAAGTGTTTGCATAAAATAAATATCTACTTCTAAAAAAATCATTCTATTAATATCTCTCATCTTTAATATTTGCTTATCAATGTATGTCCTAATTTTACAATTTTGAGAAGAGTAAACAATTGTAAACATACAGTTCAATGCTCTAAAAGTCATATAAAACAGTGAAAAAAACTGGCCTATAAATCTCTGAGTTCATGGATTTATACTATTTTTCTATAAAATATGTACTGTATAAAAGTCAAACCAGGATACTTCAGGAAAATAGACATACACAGGTTTTGCTCCCTTTGGGAAAAAAAAAAAACATTTGACTTTTCAAAATATTTTGTTGTATTAAAGTATTCCAGGAAAACATTACAAGTTTGGCTCCTGGGGTATTGAACCCTATTGTATTTAGCATTAAAACAAAGTACTAGTCAACTCATATAAGATTATGCAACAGAGCTAGACTCTCCATGGAACATGCTTGTTTTCTGAAAAGACTAATTGGGATTGCTATATTTCAAAACATTAAGTCTCAGTATAATGTAGATATATTCTGGTACTAACCATGCAATTACTTTGTGGCATTTTAGTTCAATGGCAAATGTGATATAGTTATTTAAAAATGTAAAATATGAAATACTTATCAATTTATTTAAAAACTCTTTTGAACCCTGACTGGTGTGGCTCAGTGGGTTGCGCATCTTCCTGCAGACCAAAAGCTTACGGGTTCGATTACCCATCAGACCATATGTCTGGGTTTCAGGCCAGGTACCCAGTGCGGGGCATGCAAGAGACAATTTACCAATGTTTCTCTCCCTCTCTTTCTCCCTCCCTTCCCCTGTCTCTAAAAATAAGTAAATGAAATCTTTTTAAAAAATAAAAACTTTTTTGAGTTCTAAGTATAGATTTGTTCTTGTGTATGTTATATATTATATTATGTGTATGCTTCATATTTATATACATATATATTTGTGTATATATATGGTAGATCTATATCATACTTGTGTATGTTTGTATATGCATTTTTAGATAAATCTGTAATGAATTCAACAATAATCTAGACATAGAGAAAATAGTTGTTTTAAAGAATATCATAAAGGCCCAATTTCGGTTCTTGTTGTAGCTATGACAAGTTCATCAAGGCTAGTGAAATTTGACACAATAAACAAGAAGCCCTGAAAGTATTTTTCCTATCCCTGGGAATTCTAAGATTGAGTCCCAGAAGTTTCCACAGATGGGCATCAATGCATCCTCTGGACACCCATCCTGCCTCTTCTCCTGCATGAGTGTCTTTCACCCCAACCCTCTCAGATTACAGTCATGTTGTCCCTCCCTTTGTGAGTCAAGTCTGTGGAAGACAGCTTTCCAGAGAAGGAAAAACGGGTTTGAAACAAGAATTTGGGTTTTGGGGTTTGTCTTTTTGTTTGTTTGTTTTTCAAAAAGGCTAGTGAAACAACTGATGTTCTCAGAGTAGACTTTTTACTGTCACATTGGCATAGATAAACAAAGTACTTTATCTTTATTCTTTTTAATGTAGCATATTTTGGGGGGTCAATAGCTTACAAGTTATCCTGTGATTAATTTGGGGATCTCTGAATAGCACAAGCATGTATTTCAGTTTTGCTGAGATGTACTCAACATGAGGTACATTTTATGTAAGGTAAAATAAACATAAATACATTGTTTATAAATAAAAGAATGTAATGATGTAAGAAAAACAGGAGAATATGGCAAGCCTGGACTGGTTGTAAGTATCAAGTGGCACCAAGGTAAACTGCTGTGAATACCTATATGTGCTCCTGACCTGGTAGCTCAGCTGGCTGGAGCATTGTTCCAATTTGCCAAGGTTGTGGGCTTGATCCCCAGTCAGGGCACATACAAAAAGACAACCAATGAATAAATAAATAAGTGGAACAACAAATTGACGTCTCTCTCTCTCTCTCTCTCTCTCTCTCTCTCTCTCTCTCTCTCTCTCTCTCTCCTCTCTCTCTCTCTTTCTCTCTTTCTCTCTCTCTCCTCTTCCTTCTCCTCCTCCTCTCTCTAAACTCAATATTTTAAAAAAATAACTATATTGTGCTCATATAAAATTCTGGTACTTACCTCTTCAAGTACAGGAGCAATCATTAAAGCTGGCCCCCAAAGGAATGCTCTATCAATTTCATGAGTCTGAGGATCTGATGTAAATCTGGATTTTTAGAATGAAAAGCCACTAATTTAATCAAATTGATGACTTTGCTTAAGTAACTAAAGTCTTACTCAACCACCTCAAGTTCACCAAGAAAACCAAAAAGATAACAACAGGGAAAAGTTTAGGGTCGAAACAGTTTGAGAATAAAATCTTATCATCAACTAAAGCAACTGGAATGGTTGTCTTCCCTGACCAGAAGATAAATGGGCATTAAGGCTCAGGTCAAAACAGTGCCAAGCAATCAAATTGTCTTGAGTTTTTGTTGTTCCTTTTTGTATCTGCCTTTAAGGATTTGGCATCAATTCCATCTCTTTCAGAAGGCTGTCCATTTCATTTCACAGTGAACCTGCCCTTCTTTGAATTTTTATAGGCCGTGCCACATAATCAGGACATAAATATGTAATGTTCTGTATTATACTCAGTTTCTTTGAAATCTGGTATTTGCAATCTTCCCAGTTCTCTGCGGGCAGGGATCATGTTTCATTCTTTTTCTATATTCCTCACCATTTAGACAGCAAGGCAAAACCTTTGCTTTTGTTAGGTGATTGAAAGTGTTTTCTTAAATAAATTCGTCAAATCTGTACACTATTTCTAGTCATAGTCAGTGGGGGAAAAATCTAACTTTCATGTTTATTTAGCCCAAAATAATTCCCTTAGTAGGAGAAATGAGGCTTCTAGGATCTATGTGGCAGAAAATCTAAGACTGGAACAATTATTAAGTTGATTTACTCATGCATCAATCCTAGGACCACTGTATTTCCACTGACATGAGAATGGTAGAAGAGGGTATACAGGTAAGGCAGTCATGAGTATCTAATCCTTAGTGCAGAACGGGAAATTGCAGCAAACTCTTCTCCAAAGACCCCAGGGTCTTATTCCTATAAAAGAGAAACATTTCAATAGACTTATTACCTGAAGTGGGAAATCTTAAGTGTTACTTTTTTCTCTCTTTGGGGCTTAGGGAGAAACAGAACACTTTTAAAATATTTCTTTCAACTTGAAAGCCTCTCATAGAAGGTTATTGCAAAGTTGTTTCTCAGTTAAATGCATTCTACAAAGTTTACATATTATAGACCTATAGCAGCTATCATTTTACATCAACTCTAATTCACCTTATTTCCAATTGCATTGTGGTTTCTGGAAAAAGGATAAAATGCCCCAAGTTGCATCCAACGCAGGCAAGGTTCCTAAATTGTCTCTCCATTAAGCCCACACGTATCAGCTCCAATCTGGGGAAAGATTTTTGTGATTTCAAAACATATTACTTACACATTTTGCCATAAAACCTGTACTGAAATATTTTAGAGTGTATTACTTTAAAACTTTAATGTGGAGTCTGAAAGTGTAAAATTCCTTTTAGAGAAGAACATTTGGAATAAAATAATGACAATTCCCCCTTGTCCACCTTGATTAAAAATATCTGTGTTGGTCTGCAGTACAGTATAATTATGTCTTTCAGCTCATTTAACACACCTACAGTTGCTTTTTTTTTCAAGTACAGTACCATAAATTCCCTGTCTCGGTATGACAGTTAAAGACATAGAAATTTAGCTAGTCCAAAACCTTAGCGGCTAGGCACTCGGGCTGGAACAAAAGGCCCAGTATTACTGCAGCGACTATGCTCTACTTTTTATCACATAAAGTTATAGATACTTTGCTTCCTTATAGCTAATTGCTTCCTTAAAAACAATTTGAGGCTTCCTTCACTCCACAAATTGTTTTATTCCAGAACTCTTATTCTCTCAGAATTATAATCTTTAAGCCTCACACTCAATTAATGTTGAAGTTTGTACCCAAAAATATCATGAAGAAGTAAAACATGGAGTCATAAAACATGTCACTTGTAATAAAAATGTTAGTTCTCCAAACACGGGGGTTGTTGTCTACTGAAACTCCAAGATTTTCAGTGGAGAAAATCAGGTCATGCTCCTTTTCTCTCTGAGACCACTTATATTATAAGTTTTGCCTATTCGTTTCTGGCCCAGACAAAACTTGAAGCTGGATTTCATTTTCAATATTTATTCAGCAATTCTTCTTTAAAAGTACCTCATCTATCACTCGAACAGCAAATGCAATTCTCACTAAATCTGAGTTTACAACAATTTCATTTGAAGCTTTCTAAAATAAGACAAATATTGCTCTGTATTACTTCTTGTAAAAAGCCATTGGGATATGGGGAATCTGGTATAATAAAACTTTCAAATTTGTGAACATAGCAGCAGATTCTTTAATAGCTAAATTTTTTATCACCAGGGCTCAGATAAGGAAGTATTTTGCTGCATGTTTAAATATTTTGCTGATTTAATTTCACTTCCTCCCTTTTTGGAAGACAGAGACACCTCTGAATGACTTTCTAGCCCTCCTTCCCAATTGTCTGCTCCTTCTTTTCTCACCCCTTATCTATGGAGGTCACACTAATAGGCTGTGAGTGGGGTAAGGACAGAATGAATGACAGAGGGAATAAACTTCTCCAGTTCTACCATGACCAAGTGTCTTAATGACATAAAACAAACAAACAAAAATAATTAAGAAATATGTGGTCCTCTTGACATCTGCGTATGTTGAGGGCAATGCTACTGTGGCTATATGAAGTGTATTACTTATAATATCCTAAAAACAGCTTGAGCACATTTTATCTTCATAGAAGTAGTTTGACACCCCCAAATAATACTGGTTGACAGGTAGGCCTTGATTTCATTGAATGTTTAATTTTATAACTTACATATGGAATTCCAAAAAGATTAAATTCTAGCGTTCCGATGATTGATATATGCATATCTCTCCAGTGTGAAAAGTTATCACCCAGCCAATGGCCAGTGTATTTTCCGCTCCCAACAAATGTTGACCAACACAAAACAAAAGCTTGCTTCCCTGTAGCATTTTGAGAAGCACTTGAAAAAACAAGAAAAACTTTCTTCAGTATTATTCTAAAACCATCTTCCCCCCTAAAAAAAAAAACAAAAAACCCATATGATCATAAATTGTATGAGTAAATCTCTATTTCATGTAATTTAAATATTTTATCAAAGGTATAAATCTGTGTGAACATGAAATGGAGGGACTGAAGGTAATAAAAAGAGAACTGTTAAAAGCTAATGCTAAATATCCAAACCAAATTTTCTTACACTAAATTTTTCTTATGAGTTACACTATAGTGCAGGTACTACAGGGTCCCTCAACCTTGACCGTATACTAGAAACATGAGAGCTTGAAAAGAAAAAAAGAAACAAAGAAAAGCATTATCCTTGATCAATTAAATCAGACTATATAGGAATGGGCTCTGGGCATCAACCTTTTGATCGTGTTTTTATATGTGGCAATGGCTGTGCTTTTTATACTGATGTTGGAAGGCCAGTAATTTTGTTTGGTAATTGATTATATTTCCTTAGTGAACCATACGTGTATATGAGAAATAGTATGTGTAGATCTTTAGTGTAATAAGTTTTTGCCTTATTTATCCTGTTGTTTGAATTTAACTTGCATACTGATGCAGCTCTGACTAGCTGTATCTGCAGTGTTGTGGACGTGACAAACAAACTCACATTTGTAAAGCCTGGTGGAGAAAAAGGACAGCATGACCACTCTCTGTGTGAGAGAGCACCCCAACCCTTGCCTGAACAAGCTTTTATTGCTTTTCTGAGAGCATTACCTCAAGGAAGGTCTTCGTTCATCATTGTCAGGCAGTAATGATCAAACAATAGATAACAAGAACTATGAGGGCTTATTCTGAGTCAGGGTCAGATAGCTAAAGGGCCATAAAACTTTGGGAAACAAACTCATTTCATGCTTGGACCCTTATCAGAAAACTGAAGACATTCTCAGCAAAGCAGGTTTCACAGGATTTTATGCATTCTTTCTTAGGCCTGATCGCCCTAAGGAATCCATTCCAGAACAGGGCCACACCCACCTCCAACATAGTTTCAGGCTTAAGTCAGTCAGGTAAAGTGAGGCAGCTAAGAGATTAGGAGACTTCTTGCAGACAGAATGAGGATTCAGGCTATGTCAAAGCCAAGGGGTGAGGGTCCATCACTCCCTTTTTCTACAGCCCAAGTCCTTCCCTGAGGGCCTCTTCAAGATCATGCCTGTCTTGGGTCGTCCCTCCCTTGAGGAATCTTACCTTTCATTGGCTAACCAGTCATCTGCCTGGGGCCAGGCAGGGTGAAGAGAAAGGGGGCAGAGGCAGTGCCCCTGCCAGGGAGACAAGCTTTGTCTCCTTAGTGGCTTATGGTCCCAAGGTCCTTTACTCTGCCTTAGCCACGGGAGGTTACAGCTTCTGAATCCATGGGGGGTTACATGCAGGATGGTTCCCAACAGTATATTGACCTACTTTGTTGTCGTTGTTCTTTGTTTGTTTGTTTTCCTTTAACATCTAAATCTGGTCTCTACTCTGTTTCCACTTTGCTCTTAACTTTGGGTACCATTCATACTCTTCTAGTATTTCTTTTGGCCTCTTATATCAAACCACCTGTTACTTCATTGAAACGCTGACAGTTGTTTCATGTACAATGTACAACACAGTTGTTCACACATGTACAATGTACATCATCAAAATTAATTTATTTACCAAGTTGATATATCTCTTTCTGTACTGGAAAACTTTACTAAAATCTAGTGAAATATAAGGGTCCTTGAAGGCAGGGACTTATTTCTGTTTTGCTTATTCATGTATTCGCTGGTGCCTAGAACAATGCCTGTCGTGTAGTAGGTGTGCCATAAATACTTTTGAAAGCAGGAAGGAAGAAAAGATAAGTTCTTTAATATTTCCTTGGATGTTGGAATAGATGAAAGTCACATCATCTTGACTGACAAACTTCTTAGAATGTTAATTTATGTTTAGATATGTAAAGGAAAATATCATTTAGTTTTGGCTAATAAAGATGAAGTTCCTAAAGTTAATTGTCAGGAAAAGAAATATAAATTTAAACAATGATTATCATTGAGAATGGAGACTCACCTCTTGGACAATTTCATATTTTCAGTTCTGTTTTACAAGAGGATATTAGGTTTTGAAGAATGGCTATAGTTCATTGTATTTTGTAGGGGCTAGAAAGATTCAAATATGAGCTACCTAGGCAAAGTCACATAGTTATTCCCGTTAGACTCAACAGAAAAGAAGTCAAGGATTTTTCCCTCATATCGCTCACTTCTAGAATAAGGCTGTGTCAGAACCTCCCAGTATTTGTTTTCATACACTGAGGTTAGAGTTAAAATTATAGCTAAGGGAGAAGCTGAAACTTATTTGGTGCTTGTTTAACCATTTTTACATGTAACCTATAAATCAAAAGTTAATTGAAATGTTTTGCAATCAGATTTAGCTTAAACTTCATCTAGCTCTTCAATATAAAATTCATGTAATTTTGAGCATGTTACTTAACTACTATAAAATGAGGCTAATAAAGCTTAACTTTACAGAGTGATATAATGTTTAAAAGAAAAAGAGTAATATATGAAAGCACATCTCACCTAGCTAGCACATAACAAGTGCTTAGCAAAGGCTCATTCCCTTCCTGAACTTCCTAAACCGTGCCTAGCAATTACCGCCCCAGATCTCCTTCACCCTATTACACAACCTAAATTTCAGTCTTAGCCATTATTTATTTATGTCGAACTCCAAGACACATTATTTTGTTTCGTGAGGACAAAATACTGAGGGGAGAAATGTTAAATTATTAGATTAAATTGAATAATAGAGGCTCTAGTAATACATTCAGCAAACGCTTTTTATGCCTTCTCTAGATAAAGTTTGCTAATGCTTCCACTTAAAACTATTTTTATGCCTTCTGGGAAGTAATTTTCATTGTTTGAGTGTCATTAAGTTCAGGATTTGGAAGTCATGCCCATTTTTTATCCCCGAGCTATAAGGAGTGTTCAGAAATACAACCTTCAACGCTGAAGAGGAATCCAAGTCCACACTTCCTGCTCCTTTCTCTCCCTTCCTCCTCCATCCTCTTCTTGCCTTGATGAGTTCGACACAATTAACAGTTTCTTGGGCAACCTAGGTATGAGTAGTACATTCTAAAATCTAAAGAACTGATTCTTTGCCTTTTCGATACCAATTCAAAATGGCTTATTCAAACAAAGGTGGAAGAGGTAAAGGGATTAAGCCAAGAAAAAATACCTCCCAGACACAGACAACAGCATGGTGACTGTAAAGGGAGAGGGGGGTGAAGGGAGGCAGAAGAAGGTGAAGATGAGATGAATGGTGTTGGAAGGAGAGTCGACTTGGGGTGTGGACACACAATACAGTGTACAGCCGATGTATTATAGAGTTATATACCTGAAACATGCATAATTTTATTAAACAATGTCACCCTAATACATTCAATAAATTAAAAAAATAATAATTAACCTCAAATAGTTGAAAGCCACTTAATTCTGTTTTTTTAATTAGCCACATTGAAAAATACATTCAGAATGTTGTCTATTGAGTTTACTACATATTTTTAAATGTTGTTTTCAGTCAAATTAAGACAAATATTTTTCAGTAGTAGGTAAGGGAGACCCTGGTTATATGACCCTTATATTCTTTTGCAGCCCTATAATTCTCCATCATGTTCACTAAACAAATTTCATTAAGTTCCCTGAACTCATAGCTCTAGGAAATGGATATATTTCAAAGCACGGAAATGGAATGTATTTGTACATGACAAAAATAATCAGTTCTATTTTGATCCTGAAAACTTAAAAACCCACTATTTCTGAGAGTTCACTTTATAAATCAAACAAGCTGACTCTGAGTCATATATATTTTGCCTGTACTTACAAAAAATTGTTAAAGTACTCTAATGAACCTGAATTGGAATGAACACCTGTTTTAGACAGAGAAGGATGCAGTAAATGGAAACACAGTGTTCTGTATCTGAACCCCTGAACCTATTTCTACTAATGCAGGCTACGAGAGTCTCCCCATAGATATACACAGGACAAGACAGAAATGGTGGGACACAGAGGAGCAGCATAAATCAGGGGCTCCGAGCGGATGCTTCTGAACCTGGGATCATTAATTCCGGGGCAGGAGAAGATGCCTGCCAAGCTTTCAGCATTCTGCACTTGGTGTCTTAACATGGGGCAGCAGGAATCCTGATGTTTGCCTCTCATGCTGGGAACTTTACACCTTCATATTTAACCAAGCTTCAGTGGCTCTATTCAGAGGTGATAAAGTAAGATAAAGGTGGTATTAGTGCACAACTTTAAAGTGTATTAACAACCACTTCCTAAATTATAAAATTGTCCCCAAATTGTCTCTAACATTGATCTGAAATCAAGATTTTAGCTTTAATGGTCTGTGTAAGTTTTTATGCCTCAAATAAGGTCATCCGGCTCTGCTTTTGTGCTGTTGCAATGGGCTGCTAAAAATCTTTGTAAAATCAATGTGGACATTTAAAAAAATAATAAATCAGCAAGACAGAGTCTTAGAAGAGGAAGATTACTCACTAGTCCTTGAAAAGAATTAAGAAACAAGAACTTGTACCATTAACCTTAAATAAAATTTCCCTGTTTCTTAAAGGATATTTTAATAAAAAGTTGTGGATACTAAAACAAAACATTTCAAAGAGATTTACAAACTACTCACTAGAAAGTAGGTTTTCCTTGTGACCAGCCAAACAGAGATGTGTATCATAATGATATCCCAGATAAGTCTTAGAATTGGGACATAATGTTTTCTCAGCCAGTAATCCACCTGTGATATCTAAAAATGAAACAAGATAAATAGGCATTCTTAACATAATGTAAATATCCTTATTATATTTTGTGTCTTCATTTATATATTGGTCACCCTCACTAGTGTATAAGCTTCTTGAAAATATTAAATGTCTTTCAATCAGTGACAACTGTGTTACAATAACATGATAATTTTTTTACTTGTGTCTTAAATTTATGGACATAGTTGGCTATTAGTATCAAGACTAAGATGGATTTCTCTCAGAAATGCAAAGTTAAACATTAGAAAATCAATCAATATAATTTATATATTAACATTTTTTTAAAGCAGAGAATCATCTCCACAGATGCTTTTAAGCGTTTGGAAAAAAAATTGAACTTAACTCATGACAAAATCTTATTTTATTACTATTATAAAATATAATAACATAAAATTTCCCTAACTTTGTTAAAATTATCTACAAAAATACCTATAGCCAAATTCATGTATAATTGTGTAAAATTAAAAACATTTCATTGAGATTGGGAACAAGAAGGTGCCTGCCATTACTAATTCTGTTCAGTTCTGTATTAGACTTCTTATTCTGTGAAATAAGGAAAAATAAATCAAAGGTAAAAGGATTAAAACAGAAGAACCAAGCTATGTATAATTCATACATGATGCAAATGTCTACATAGGAAGAAAATCCTAAACAATCAACAGGTTAAATTATGGGAATTGGTATTATAGTATAACATATTTTCTGGATTAAAAAAATATATAGCCAATAACATAGCCAATTATATTTTATAAATCAGCAATAAATATAAAGTAAAATGATTAAAGAGGCATTTAAAATAGTATCAAAAATATAGAGAACCTAGAGAAATAAGATTAACCGAATAAGGCTAAAACTTCATAAAGATATTATAAAATTTTATGAATAATAATTTTAAAGGACAAATAAGGGTTCACAGCAGGGAGTAGCATACTCATCATCCCACTGGAAATTGAGACAGACTAAAGACCTTGAGACAGAAAGAGTCGTTTGGGTGGTGCAGGTGTGTCCAATCTAATGACATGATTTTTAAAAGGGTAGAACCTTTGCCAGCTGTGTCCAGAAAGATGTAAGTGGTGGAAGAAGAGTTAAAGACAGATGCAACATCGCTGGCTTTGAAGATGGAGTGAAGGGGCAGCGTGACAAGCATCTGGAAGCTGGGAAGGAAACACAAAGGTACTCTTCCTTAAAGCTTCTGGAAAGGAATACAGCTCTGCCAACATCTGGATTTTTAACCCAGTGAGCCACTTGTCAGATTTCTAATCTACAGAACTGGAAGATAATAAATTTGTATTGTTTTTCAGCCACTAAATTTGTGATAATGTGTTATGGCCTCTTTAGAAAACTAATCCACCTAGCAAAAGTTCTAAGTATTCCTACTAATATGATAATACCAATCATAGTGTAATTTAGAGGCAACTTTGCATTGTTGTTTCTCTGAGTTGGGAAGCATTAATTTCAAGTGAAAAAATAACTTTACTTTCACTATACAATTTCTTTTAAAATAGTTCATTAAACATACAATGATATTCTGTTCCCTCACCTAATATTTTATGTTTCTTAGAATATTTTTGGTCTCCCCAATTTCTTTTTGAAGTTGAGATTCAGCTACTCTTCAAGATAACTCCCTATTCCCAAATTCTATCACTGTATTAAAACCTGGAACAAGTAAATTAGATGTGGATTTGATTATACATGACAATCATATCCTACTAAAACACCAGGTACCATAATATGGAAATATTTCTTATCATATGTTCTTAATAGTTCTCCAAAGAAGTATGGGTATAAAAACCTTCAATCTGAGAGAGACTGATTGAAAAAACAGGGTGAAAGGGTGTGTTACATGCAGAAAGCCATGTAGCATTCCCTCATGCCGCACTGAAGCAAAGGTTGCAACACTCGGTCACAAGATTTGTCTTTCGGCAGCTCCACTCTGACCCTCGCAGTGGCAGGGGTCGAAGGGAATGCTTGGATGCAGGTGACAGGCCTCTGACAGTGTTGCTGCTGGGGAAGCATAAGCCCTGGAGAGGTGCCCAACGTTTGAAAAACAGTGCCAGCATTCCCAAATCTCCTGACCTGTCTATCCCCCTTGTGCATAGATTTAGAGATTATCAAAGTCAAGTCACACCTCTCAGAACATATCCAGTATGTATCACAAAGGCTTGCCTTAAATCTACAGAGAAATAGCCCTTTGTATAGTGGATTTAATGGAGTTCCCTTGTAGGGATCCATTCTGTGCATTGCCTTATTCTTATATTTCTGTAGTTTCATGGCTTTTTCTCCTGGAATCATTAATTTTAGATTTCATCACTTTTTAAATGCACTTTGTTCAACATAGCAGCAAGGATAGAAGGAGTCTAACACAAGGAAATCTCATTGTAATCCAGATTCTGCTGCCCTGAAATGTTTGCCTCTTTTTTAGATCTTCAAAATTGAGACTTTACATCATTTCAAAGCTCTCTTTATAAAATATTGAAGCTATATAAGATGCTAAATACTAAAAGGATTTGGTCTCCCTGGAAATGGTGGTAGAAGTGAGAAAATGACATCCATTTAAGCACTTTTGTTTCGACCGTAAACTTTTCTCCCAACCTATTATTATTTTGAAAAGAATGTGTGTTTCTAAAGAGATGTCGAGCCTCTTGACATTTAATTCCTAAATCTGTGCATTTGAGAGTAAGTCTAATGGAACTTTTAACAATGTTTCAAAATGTAATACACAACTGAATCACCTTACCTAGGTCATCAGTTGTGGCTTAAACTTAACTACATAAGTAGCTCAGCTCAGGTTAAAGCTATTTGTAGTACATGTGAAATAGTGACCCAGGACTGTGTAATAATTTTCTTACCCCCCATAGATAAAGGCAGCAGCCTGGTCCTATTCTTTCACTCCTGAGAGAACATTGGAAGCACTAACTACATCATAATAGGGCCAGCCTGCTTGGCCATGATGAAAAAACTGGAACAAATGTAGATCATTACCCACAGGAATGCAGGGGCAAGTATGGAACTCCTAATTACCCGGAATATAACTCCTAATTACCTCAAAGGCCTACCCTTATACAATCAGAAACAGTCACCCGTCAAAGAGACTACGCAAAGTGGTAAAACCTTACATCGGCGATTTTCAACCTGTCTCATCTCATGGCATACATAAACTAATTACTAAAATTCTGCGGCACATCAAAAAATAATTTTTGTTGATCTGACAAAAAATAGGTATAATTTTGATTCATTCACCCAGGGTGGCTGTTGTGATAGTGGAGGCTGTCATTTTTTTATTTGACAGTCTAAGAGAAAAGAGGTCAGCGTCCCTGACTAAAGAGTCAGGTATGGCACGTTGTAAAGATTCTTGCCGCACACCGCTGTGCCTGCCACGGCACGCTGGTTGAAATTGCTGCCTTAGATTGTTGAATTGTAAAAGAGGGAAGAGGAAATTTAACATCGGTTAAAAATAGCACAGGGAATAAGAGTATTCGTCTGATGCAGCCTCAGACCGTAGTCATGAGACTCAGTGTCTTGGTAACACTCGCCCTGACTATACGCTGATTGCTTCAATGCTTTTTACAACAATCCAGTGCATTTTAAAAAGAATGTGTCTGAGAACTTGACTGGTCTTGTTTCTAACTTTCATGTCCCAAGGTGGTATTAACACTTTCTTCTCCGATTCATACTCTTTCTATTTTATGTAAGTCCTACACAGTGATAGACTTGCTATGTAAAAGAATATAAACTAGGATAAAGGTAGCTAAGCATTAGGTCTTTGTTATTGAAACAATGACCTTAGTTAGGATAAAAATGAGGACTGTCTTAGCTAATTCTGGCTTCACACCCTGAAGCAATAAAGATGATGGAAAACTGTTATAACAGTCACCCCCTAGATTAATTGCTCATTTGAAATATTTTGCGGAGCTTTTGGAGTTAAATTTACATCTTCCAAAATTGTTTGTAATGGATACAATAGTAGCAATTTTTTCGACACCTGTTGCATATCACTCGCCTGCCTTATACAGGATGTTTTAAATCCTTACCTTGCAAATTTTGAATTCATATTCCTATTTTACAGTCAAAGGAAAGTCCCCCAGCCTGGGAAGGGATTAAGCTAGGCCCTGAAGCCCATGTGACGTGGGTTGTGTGGTCCCCTGTCCTCCAGCCGGTGGCCTTCCTGGGGGAATGTTCCACATCCCCAGGCAGGACGGGACACAGGCATCTTGTTGCTAGAATTATTGTGTGTGATTCCTTCGACTCCTTGACCTTTTTATTCTCTCTATTCCTCATCCTTTGCTTCAAGGATGCAAACCACAAATGAATCCTTAATAGTGCCTGGGAATCCTGCCATGCTTCTGTCATAAATCCATTGTGCCACTGTCTGATGTGACTGTGGCAGACCTTCTCTCTCTTAACACTTCCTACTCCTCAAGTTCAATCCCAATTTCCTATCGCTTCCACCGATGAACAATCCTCTAAGATAGAAGCTTTTCTAGTGGGAAGATCTTCATCCTCTTACCAGCTAACCCATCCATCTATGAGCATTCGTATGCAGGTTCTTCTTCCTCCAGCAACAAGAAAGTGTGCCTGTCTGTTCTTTTAAAGCTCCCTCCCTTCACAACTAATGCCATCCTAGAATCTCTTCTCAATGACTTCAATCCTTGAATTACCTCTTCTTTCTTTTGCATTAGCCACTGTGTCCAATCTACTGACTCATTCCTAACAGCAAAAAAATGTACTCTAGTATCTCTCGTTTTGTAAAAAACAGAAATAAAACAACATCCCCTTGTCTCACATTCTCAATTACAGCCCCACTTGTCTCCTCCTGTCAGAGTCAAACCTGAGGAAGGTTGGCTTACACCACTGTGTCTACTGTCTCACTCCCGTTCACTCAGAGTGCAGTTCAATATCTATTCCCATCGATTCCAACTGCTCCACTGAGACTAACACGGGCAGTACTTCCAGTCTCCACATTGCTGAGCTGGACAGGTTCTGCACTCAACTTGTTTAACTTCTTGATGCCATCTGACAAAATTGACAATGTCGCATGTTTTTCCTGTTTCTTAGTGTCCCCATTTGAGACACGAGGAGTCCTTCCTCCCTGTCTTCCCTCAGCCCCATCCAATTGCTTCCCTCCGGTTTCCTTAGCTGAAGTTTTATTTGTATCCAAAGCTGAAACGTTGCAGTATGGGTCTACTCGGGGCTCAGTGGTGGAGGGCCCACTGTCAAGTGTATCTTTAATACTCTGACACTCTCTATACATCAACTCCTCCATCCCTGTAGCTTTAAACACTAGTTTTATACATGTAATTCACAATCTGTTATTTCAAGCCCAGGCTTCTTCTCTCCAGATTTACAAATCTTGCTGCCTCCTTGGTATCTTCATTTAGATATGTCACCGAACAAGGAAGGAAGGGAGCAACTCTTGAACACCATTTCTCCCACTTAACAAGTGGCACGTGGAAGGATTTCAGCATCTCATGGAGTCGAGGAATGTGAATGGGACTGCAGGGCTTACCAGTCTCAAGTGGGTTTTATTTCCGTTTTTGCTTTTCTTTTTTGTTCTGGTTTCATAGGGAACTGAATCACTGTACTTGCAAATGGCTGTAATTTCAAGAGAAATGTACCTGAAGTGCTGTAATCACTCAAACTAGAAGTCTGCAGTCTAGGATAAGCCTCTCAGTCTGACTGCAAAACTCTACTTCTCAGTTAAATCTTCACAATTTCTTATGTCATAGCATTTTTTATTATATGTGATTAATTATAGAAACAGCACAACTGTGGAAATTATAAATGGCAAAAACCCTGTAGCCAAAGAAAAGAACTTAGACCTCTAAGAATCAGCTGCAACTCGACGCAAACAAATCCAGCTCCCTGACTCCTTATCGAGGATAGCCAAGGAAGGAAGTCTGTGTGTCCTTCTTAGAGAAGTAAGGACACAGCTCAGAAACATTCCAAGGCCTTCCCACCAAAGGGATGCAGTAGGTACTCATACATTTCTAAATTTCCTGGATTATTCCTAGATTGGTGAGCTACACAAGAAAATGTACACTTTCCTAAAACAAACTGATGGCATTAAAAAGACTTTTCCCCATGAAATATAAAAATGTTTCTAAATCATTTGACATGTTCAGTATACTTACCAGGCACATAGGGTGGGTAGTTTAGATGCTTCTCTTCACATCCTGGCTGTTGACCATTTTGAAAATTGGATGGCTCATTCATATCCTTACATAAAAAATAGAAACTCAATGAGTGGTAACAGGCATAATTATCCTACCGTCCATTACAAAAACAGAGCACATTAAGATCATTTGCTCATTCAACAGACATATTTTGAGTATCTAAATGTGTAAGATAGTAAGTTAGGAGCTCCATGAGGCATAGCAATAAACAAAGTAGTGTCCCTAGTCTTTAAGGTATATAGCAAGTTTCACAAATATGAAAATGTCACAGAACAGAAATGGTGGTATCTATTTCTGTTTTGTGCAAGGTAATTCCAAACTTCCAAGGGATGTAGACACAAATTATTAATTTTTTTCTTGTAGCTCACATATAGAGCTAATCTGTAGATCAATTTTGTCAACTGTGTCATCAAAATAGGTACATAATGTGGTCATGTCTTCCTCACTGCACTGCCAGGCTACACCCCCATTGTGTCTTGCCTGGAATGTCACAACAACTTCTTGACTGGTCTTTCTCTTCCACGTGGGCCCAGAGGTAGATTTATTTGGAATCTAAAGAAACTTAAGTTTCATGGTCAGTTTTTGCATGGTCAGTTTTTCATAATTCTGTACCTACAATTCTATTTGTAATTTTTAATCATTTTTCTTCAAAAGAGCTGCCAACATTTTATAAAGTTCCATAAAATATGGATTCGCTTCTACTTTCACATTGCCTTTTGCCTTCCAACAGTCTGTTCTCAATACAGTGACTAGAATGACCCTTTGAAACCTGTTCTCTAAATCCTCCATCTTCTTGCCATCTCGCTCAGAGTAAAACCTTACAGTTGGTCCACGATGCCTTTTGTGGCGCTGCCTCACCATCCCTCTGACCTTCCGCTCTCTGATTGCCTCCCTGATTACTCTGCTCTAGCCACACCGGCCTCCTTGCTGTTCCTGGAAAACACCAAGCATGTTCTGCTCAGGGCTTTTGCCTGTGCTGTTCCCTTGCCTCAATGCTCTTCCCCTTGATATCCCCCGGCTCGGCCTCTCGTCTTTGTGATCAGTTATAACCTTCCCTGTCCATTCAATTTAGGCTGTAAGTTTTTTTAATTTCTTAAATTTCCTACCTCATTGCTATGGTCTGAATGTTTGTGCCCCCCCACACACACCCAAAATCACATGTTGAAATCCAAACACCCAAAGGTGATGGCACTAGGAGTAGGGTCCTTTGGGAGGTGACCAGGTCATGAGGGTGACGGCCTCCCTGAGTGAGATTAGTGCTTTTTATAAAAGATACCGCACAGAACTCCCTAGATTTTTCTACCACATGAGGGTACAACAAGAGGTCTGCACCCTGGAAGAGAGCCCTTACCCAGTCGTGCTGGCACCCTGATGTCAGACTTCCTACCTCCAGGATTGTGAGAAATAAATTTCTACTTTCTAAACTAATCAGTCTGAGCAGACTAAGTAGCCTGGATCAACTAAGATACCCACTTCCCAGATTAGTTTTTCTCTTTAATAATTACTATTATTCAACATATTATATCTTTTACTCATCTTATTTATTGTCTGTATCTTCTACTAAAATGTCAGCTCCCTGAAGGCAAGGATTTTTCTAAGCACATCCTCAGTGCCTCCTGGCACAGAGTGTTTCCTGAAGTAAGAGAAAGGAAGAATTACTCCAAGTAAGAGTGAAGGTGAAGACTTCATGGAGAAGTTGATATGGAGGCTGCCTATTGATGAGCTCATGGAGTTTGAACCCATAGAAATGAGGAAAAATGGGAAGAAGAGCATGAGCAAGGGCACAGAAACAACAAATTACGCTACATGGAGGAAAAAAATGCCCCTCTGTTGAGTAGCAAGAGCTGTCTAGCCTTCACTCCATCTCCTGGTCAAGTGAGTCTGTTTGCGAGTGTCTCTCTGGCAGTGTGGGGCCTATTAAGCATGTAAGTTGTACTATCCCGATGGTACTAGATCATCGGCACCACCCGAGGGTTTCTCTCCTCTGCACTCTCGCATATGCTGTTCCCACTACCTGAAATACTTCCACCCACCCCCACACTAGCTTCACTTCACTAACTCCTATTCATTGGCTGGTTCTCATCTTAACCATCAGCTCTATTGGTTAAGTCTGAACTTCCAGATTGAGTTCAAATGACCGGAGTTCAACGTCCTTCATCTGTGTACCCACTGTATCCAATGCTTGCTCTCTCATGGCCACACAGGAGCTCATTTGTCAGCCTATCTCCCCAACTGTTACCCCCCACAGTGCCCTGCCCTGAGGAGATGTAAACGGTAATAAATGCATAAACCAGTGTCACCCAGAGTAAAATGAAACACAGATCAAGACAATGGACAGGAGGCTGCCTCTGTTACAGGAAGCAGTTCTCCCCTCCAGTGGCACATTAAACAGTTAAGGCAGAGACCATCAAGAAACAGGAGGAAAAAAATTCCACTTTCTTCAACTTACTATAAAGTGTAAAAAGAGAAGTAAGTGAACATTTTACTTTTTCACCAGGGGAAAAATGTTTAAATAATAAATTCAGACTTACAATCAAGATCCCATCATAATCAAGGATGGTTTTAAATTCCATACACATCTGTATCCACCATTCTACTGTTTTGGGGTTGGTGTAATCTGGATACACTGACTCTCCTGGGGGCCAGGCCTACAATGGACAAGTAAGTCAAACTAAATAATAAATCACCTACTATGGCATAGAAATAGCTATGACTGGCCCTTATTTTGCATTTTGAGTCATACACATGAAAACTGAGAGTCAGTGAAGCTAAATAACTTAATCAAGAACATAGTAAAGCTACAGAACAAGTTTGCAGTAGAGTGGGAACGGAACCCCACATCGTGGTCCAGTGCTGCAGCCATGGGATCGCGCATGAAGACAGGTTCTTGTTGTTATACTTCAGCCGCTTCTCTTCTCACATAAATCTACATCCATGCCAATACAAGGACAGAAAATGTAAAATTTACATTTACAATAGCAACGAAACTTTAATATATGTATGGTGTCAACTAAAAGCCGTAAAAATAATTTAATGGAAACTATTGAATATTCATGAAGTATTCAAAAGAGGACATAAGTTGAGAGATGGAATATTTGTGGTGGGAAGACTCAATGTTGTATAGTTGTTTAAATTGGAATGTAAATTTTTAGGTATAATAATTACATTTAACAACATATGAACATGAGGCAAGAATATGAAACACTGTATTAACATGCTTACTGCAGGTTTGTTTATAAGACAAGTGATATAAAGGAAAGAATAAATAAATGGGATCTCATCAAAATAAAAAGCTTCTGCACAGCTAAAAAAACAGCATTAAAATAAAAAGAGAACCAACTATATGGTAAGACATATTTGCCAATGATACCTCAGACAAGGGTTTAATCTCCAAAATATACAAAGAACTTACACAACTCCACTCCAAGAAGATAAGCAACCCAATTAAAAAATGGGCAAAGGACTTGGACAGGCATTTCTCCAAGGAGGACATGCAGAGGATTCAGAGACACATGAAAAGATGTTCAATATCACTAGCCATCAGAGTAATGCAAATTAAAACCACAATGAGATGCCACTTCACAGTATTCTTGTTCAATTCACTTGTATTCTTGTATTCCTATACAATTGTATTCTTGTATTCTTTCCTATATCCATCCCCACCTGTCGAATCACTTAGTAACCAGCAATGTTATCAGATTGGCTGTCTCAGTTTCCCTGTGCTTAGGTGCCAGTAACCCTTATTGTACTCAGTCCTGGCCCCAAAGCACAAGAACGGTGATTCTGCCAATTCTGATATGCCAGAGAGAAGCCATATAGTGCTTCCTTTATATGAAAAGGTAGATACACAGAGCAAGAAACGTAGTATACATAGAGTTGGGTACTATCTGCTGTTTCAGGCATCCACTGTGGGTCTTTGACTATATCCCTTGTGGATAAGGACAGAATACTGTAACACACAAAAATATATATTATATATATAATATATAATATATATTACTATATATATTGCAGTACTATCATTACACTTTCTAATTTATTTGTCCCTATGAGTTCCCCC